>JAOEHX010049764.1:0-59256 GCA_025448015.1 Bolborhynchus lineola
CCGAAAGTCAAAAACACAGCACTGCACCAGCTACTAAGAAGGAGAAAAAATGACTGCTACTGCTGAACCCAGGACAGATATTTAAGAAAACATTACCAAAAAACTAAATAAATTTAAGTTAAAAAGTTAACTTAGTTATCATAATTTAACGTTGTAAAATAAATAAATAAATAAAATCATACTGCTAAATTTGAGAATGAAGAAATATAGAGAATAATAAGACAAGTAGGGAAAAAAAGTAACTAAGAAATATACTGCAAAATATTTATGATTTTATAGTATTCACTGCACAAAAAATTTGAGCTTTATTAGAAATGAAACTACTGGAGTTGTGATCAAAATCTATGCTAACCTCAGTAAGAGAAACTAAATGACTATCTGGAGAGTGAAAAGTTTACAGGTTTGACCTCTAGATTTGTACAGCTGTTAGCATTTAAGAGTAAGGTTACTCATAAAAATATTCTAATGAGCTCAAATCTGCACTGAAGAAACTCCAAGTAACAACCCCTGGTTGTTTTAAAATAGGTCCTTTCTGTGGCTAGAATTTTAAGACACTGATCAAATCACTGTAGACCTTCAGAATTTTTGGCTTCATTTGGTAATATCAATATTGAAAAATGTTCTTGCAGTATTTGAGGCACCACAGACAACATTAGTAGCAGCCTGGAGAATGGCCATCTCACTGGCTGCTTTCTCCTCTTGGGTATTTCACACTGTGATGGCAGGAATATAGGCGTGACAGGAGAAACTGCCAGAGTGTGGAGAAAAACTTGAAAGGTGTGAAACTGCACAACCTTGTAGCATTATAGACTCCAATCTTCTTAAAAAGAGAAGGATATATGTTCAACTACAAAACCAAACCAAAATAAGACAACACGACAATAATAATCAGGATCTAAAAGATACTGTGCATTGGCCTATATATATAAAATTCAAAGATAAGTATTTCAAACTGTTTTATTTGTCTTTCAATTAGGCATTAGACACCCACCTGGGAGTTCTTGGAAAAGTTGCTCTGAAATGAAAATGTAGTCTTCTTTCATGAGGAATTTGCATTTTTCTCAAACAAATCCCATATCTGAGATAATTTGCTGGAAAAGGGTATTGATTTTGATATTATTCAGACAGAATTCATAGAACATGTTTTATAGCTGAAACATTGAACACATTAATTATGATGGAACATAAATATTGGATTATAACATTTTAGCTCTCTGATAGTTTAAGGCAGCTGTTCCGAATGGCAAATCCTCTTGAATCTGAAACCTACTTCCCCTAAGCTTCCATGAATTAATTGTTTGTGTATAAAATTCACTGCTTCCACAAACATGCCTCCCAAAATTTGTTACTTGTGTACTCCAGCAAAACAAACATGAAAAAAATGAAAGTGGAGGTAGGGCTTTATTCAAGGAAACAACTGTAGAAAATCACGAGTTCCCACCTCCTAAAGGTCGAGTGGCTGGAAAGGAAAGATTAATTACTCTTCAAAGGTGCCTACTTTTATAAAGGGAGCCAAGGGTAACAAGATTATACTGAACTTGTAAGTATCTGAAGGCATGTAAGAAACACCTCTCACATGTCAGATTTTAACCCCTTGCTGAAATGCCTTCCCAGTGTGTCATGCAGGATTTGATTAAGTACAAGTCAAGCAGAAGATACTTCAGTAAGAACGTAATTTCTCAGTCATTTTGAAATAAATATATAACAAATTTAAATCCTTTCCCAATCTTTCAAAAAGGAATACAATAAAAAACTGAAGTAAATTGCCCAGAAAAATTTTGAAACCCTCCAAGACACCAAGTCAAGCAAATATCTCACGGGAACCTCATAGTCCTAAACCTGCATTAAGTCTGACCAGATGACCCATCAGCCTCCCTTCCAGCTTACTCTGCATATTTCCATGACATAAAAGAATAATTAAATCATTAATTTTGACAAACTTTCCAACACCTTCAGATCCAATACTTCCCTGATTATTCTTTATTCCAGCTAGAGCACTTCAGTTCTTCACCAACCATATGTAAATCTACATCTACATAGATCTCTTTCCACATCTCTGGTTCCATTGAATGTTTTCCTCGAGAATTTGCCTTCTGGTATTCAGAAGAGGGTTTCTGGAGGGGAACCACCCCTGTTTCTATCACATTCCCAGTTCCACATTAAGCCAAAGCAGCAGCGAACAAACTCTCCACCTCCAACAGATATCTGTGCTGATATTATACAAAAGAATGTGTTTATTTTATTTGTTTTTCCACTGTGTGCCTTGTCAGAGAAAGTGCCAACATGACTGTCAATAATATAGTTACATACAACAATGGCAGGAAACCTTTTCTGTTCTACCTTCTAGGAGGGAATAATACTTTCTAATACCCTGTTGGAGGCATCTGACTACAGACTGAAAAAAAATCCAAACCTATGCTTTTTAGGTCTCTTAAAAAGATATGTCTTGTACAGTGAGTGAGTTTGATCATATTTCTATAACCAGCTTTCAGAAAAGCCCTGTTGTGCACTTTACTTGTTAAAAAGCCATGGGAAAATGCTTGTTAAATAATAGATGTGTTTATAGACATTAAGTAGAGTATTGTTACATCTCGTTTTCTGCTTCTAAGTTGGAACAAGTTTAGAGCCTAGGAGCCCTAAGGGTTTGTAAGTCAAAGTATTCCTGCACAAAGGATGGCATTGTTAAGCTAGATTTTCTAGAAAACTTCTGGGATTCAAAAGCCAGCAAGATTAAAAGGATGCTAAGAAAGACTATTCCCAATTCATGCAAAAGATATACAACAGGTGTGAATCACTAAACTCTGAAGTATCACCCATAGTCAAGCTTCACTTACAAGTGAGTAACTGCACTTGATGTTTGAATTGATCCTTGCTGACAACATACACACTTTTGATCAATTTACAGCAGATAATAGTGGCAGAACTGTCAGAGTACAAGTATTTAAAAAAGAAATTAAATTCCATCGTTTCAAAAACTCTTTCAGCTGGTCAGCTTGAAAAAACCTGCTGATTTTTTTATCTGAACACCTCAGAATTTTGTTCTGCAAACTCATAAGATTTTACAGCACAAGCCTAAAATACAGCAGAACTAGCTTTATTTTGAGGTAAGAAAAGTCTTCTCTTGTCAAAGTTACTGGAGTACCTAAGATGTCCCATTCTGGTGCATATTTTGCTACTGCAGAGATTTCTGGACAGGTGGTCTCCACATAGTACATGCTTTCCTGGCATTTCTGTGCCTCATCTCCAGAGCATAAAGCATGATGCATTTCAATAACCTGTATTCTAAGGCTCTGAGGGACTGTAGGATGGATCAAAAGACAGGGCATATAGCCTATCCTTAAGCACTTTGGTGTCTACAGCTGGCTATGTCCCACTCTCCTTCCAGTGGCTGTCTTGACAGAGACTCTGCCAGCTGTTGTCGCAAATCACAGGACCACTTCCACTATTAAAGAATCTCAGGAGATTGACTAAAACACCAGAATAAAATACTGGGAGGATAGTTCATGTAATTGTGAAAGGTGCTTCAGAAGAGCTTCTGAAATGTGACAGTAAGAATGGAAGTCAGATGGCCTTTTTCTGTCTACGAGGTCTGTCCTGGGTACAAAACAGTGTGATAGGCAGTGCAGAGGCAGCCTGATGCTGAAGAGTCTGCAGGAGAGCAGAGTGCTGCAGAGCAAGGGACTAAGAAAGTCAGTTTACAATGAAGATGATCTCTGTGCCTTCTTTACAGTTGCCTTCTTTTGCTACTGTAACAGCATTGAATTCTTGCCTTTTTTTTTTTGTCCTGGAGGCCAATGAGATAAAGGTTATGGTGTCTTCCTGGCCAGCGGGGATGCACTAAGCATCTGTGCTGTAGCCTTTCTTTAAGTAGGAAATGATTCAAACGCAAGCGTGTATGAAGACAGGACACTTAGAAGCAGTTTAAGAGATTGCTAATGGGCAACAAACTAAGAGCTACTAACAAACAAGCTAACTGTGGGATAAAATAAAAATAAACAAAGAAGTTTGAGGGTAGATTAAAGGCTTTCCTGGCACAGTGCGCTCAAAGTCAGTAAGAAGCTCTAATCTGAGTCACAGCAGTAGTTATGCAGCTCTGTAGCATGAAACACAAGGAATCATAGGATAGGTGATTCAGTACAGGGACTGGAAGCCAAAAAAATGTGCACATGCAGGTGAACATATGTACACATGTGGAACCAAAAACTGGAGATTTAAGGACAATCTTAGTTTTTAAAAATGGAAGGGAAAAGAGGAGCAGGGGGGAAGAGGAAATGTGAGTGGCATCCCCACATCTATACAGGCATCTCCTGACACTAAACCTGGTCTCCATTCTTCTACACAAATGCTCTGTTCCAGCAAACTGAAATTAAGAAAAAACAAGATCTGGCCACTAAAGAGGGAAGAATATGTTTTTCTCCACTCTGTTCTGTCTTCTACCTACTTTGTGTGCCCACCTTCAAAGCGCATCCCCCCACAGCAGGGGACTGCTGTTTCTGTGCACCAAACAAGCCCTCACACCCTTGGATCAGGAGTCCCTTCAGTGCAGGAAGCAGATGTTGGATTTTTTCTTTGTTTTGGGGGGTTTAGGGGTTTATTTGTTGGTGGTGGGGTTTTGTTTTTTATTTGAACAAAGTGGAAAACAGAATGAAAAGGAATAGAAGAAAAGAAAACCAAACTATTAAAACCCGCAAAACCAAACAGGCACAAGTTTACTTTCTTCTAAAAGCTCTTCTGGACCAGCCAGATGAGATCAATATGTCTTTTAATTACTAATTAACTCGAAACTTACTTTGAATTGTAAGCAAATGAATAATAGGAACATACGAATTTTGTGGCTTACTCCTACATAGAAAGGGCAGGTAATTCAGATCACATTTGCACTGATCAAAATGAGGAGCAGCTAAAATGTAAAGGAAGACAGTATTGCTGCAAGATAAAAATTACTGCCATCGAAATTTTGTTTCTTTTGCAGCTGTTTCATCCTTCATTCAATCCAGTGATTTTTTTTTTTTTTTTTTCTCATTATCTTTAGTGGCTGGTTTGTAAAACAAAGCTGTCTGGGGTTGGGTTTTTTTGTGCTCTTCATAAATAAACAATTCTGAATGACCATTTCAACTGTTTTGGAGAAAGCTTGGAGTAAGCCAGCAGCTTCTTTGTTAAATCTATTGTGAAGCCAACATGCAAGTGCTTTTGTATATCAAATGAGGACTTGATGAAGAGACCAGCTGTCCCATTCCTCATGTCCTAAGTATCATTTTCTTTTCCGATGCTACAGAACAGAATCGGGATTCCTATCCCCAACTTTTGCACACAGTCATTTTACCAATATATATACATATATATTTTTTTTTCTTATGAGTATCTATAATGACTTTTGTGAATGAAACAGTGAAGTGACAATCTTCAAAACAAAGGCATCATTTATATATGACACATTATATGTTTGAAGAACTTGAAGAACTCTTTGGTTCAAAGCCAAACATTCAGAGGTCGAGGAAGGCCAGAATGAAAATTGCCTGGGCAAACTTAATCAGGCAATACAGGCTTTCATTACATGAATGCACACAATCATTTTTTGTTGGACTCCTATCATCACTCAGCTATTGTATTGTGCTCATTACTGTGTACTATGCACAACCTGGTTTTAACTCCTTACAGCGAATTTCCTTTTAGGACTGTTGGTGTTTCTCATGTCTTCCCTTCTCACTTCTGCTTTTTCTCTTTTTTTTTGGTCAGACCAGCAGATTCTGTCTTCATAATCTGTGGGCACTAACAAGGTAGCTGTGAGCAGATATGATTTATTTTCTTACCCAGTAACCGAAGTGGAACAGGCACTCATTTAAACCACTACATCAGACCTCACATGAGGTATCATTTTCAAGAAGAGCATGACTTTAGTGCACCACATGAAGGCAGGATGCCTACCCTTTCTATGGTAAGTTCATGTGCAAAGTTCAGCTCTTCTTGGGAAGAGACAGAAATGAACTGAGCATGATCAGCAAGGACAGACTGTTGAACCTGCTGAAGTCTTCAAGATGTGTGTAAATTACAAGATCTTAGAGGTGAATTGGGGCAGATAGCCATGAAGTGCATTGCAAAACCAAGTTTCAAGCCTCATTATCAAAGTATAGAACTGTAAAGCTTCCCAAAAGGAGAGAAATACCAAAATTATTACCTTACCCTAAGACAAATCTGATTTTTTCCAAATATAAAATATAAACCACAACCTGAGGCAAAGTTATGGCATGGAAAAATCTTGGTCCTATCTTGCCAAGATCAGAAGCAACTTTAAAAGTGAGATTAAAGAGTTTGATGATGGGAAACATCAAGCAGGCTTAACTATTTATAATACTACTGAGTGCACTTGCCAAATGCAGTGATCTACTTACAATATCTCTTGTGGCAGGTAGATACTGCTTTTCTAATAGGCCTCAAGGTGTTTTTAAATATAATTAAATTTAAATGAAACAGACACGTAAGATGAGCCCACTTCTGTATGATTTTCTAATTCCTAATCAGCTCTGCATGCCCTCTGTATTTAGGCGAAAATTTGACAGATGGGTTGGTTTAGCAGGGAGTAAACATGTCACACATTTTCAATTTTTGAGCTCACAAACCACATACTATAGTCTATATCTGCAGTGTTAGAAGGGTGCTTTACAGATCTTTGCAATAGTAAAGCAAACCTAATCTGTATCCTAAAGACTGTGCAGTCCATGTGGGCCCAAAATATTTTTCCAGCATGGGAAAATCCTACCTAACAAACACATCTCAGCACATTTTTCTAACAAAAAGGAGAAATTTCATTTACTCATCAATATACTTCAGTATCTGTATTTATATTAACCATGTAGCTAACAGACCATTTAAAATCTGGTGCTTCACTTGGAAAACCAAAGCTGGCTGACATCGTGAAGAGGATTTAAAATCACAAGAATTTCACTACCAACCTCTACTTTCATTTTATTTTGGCTTAGCAGATTTTCTGTCTTTTTTCCTGTTTAGTCTATAAAGTTTACTGGAATGTTAGAGTAGGGGGTTGCTAGAATCAAGTTGCATGTCAGCCAGAGCAGAATATCATATTGCTTGCCAGGTAGTGGCTTGCTCTCCTCAGTATTCCTGTTATCCCGGCAGACTTTCCCTTCTGACTATAGTTAGCTTCAGTATGTGCCAAGTAATCCTGTGTCCTTTTTCAGATGTGAGAAGGAAATATCACAGGCACCCATCATTATTTCTTTTTCTGGCATATTTTTCAATGAAAAAAGCAGTTTCTTCTGGAGTCTGGGTGCACTAGATGCTACTGTTTCATGATTGTTACTCAGAGAGCACATACGGGTCTCTGTAAAACCCCAGTGTGTCAGGACCAGACATTCAACTTCTTGTGATGTAATCTGCAAAAGATTCTCCTTTCAGAGAATGTTCGCACGATATCTGAACTGAAAAGCCTTAGCTACATAAAACCTGCACACCTAAAGAGCTCTCTGTGGAGCAGAGAGCAATGAACAAGGGACATCTTAAAATGAAGCACAAGGGTACTGAGCCAAACCTTGGTGACTGTGCTGCAAGCACACGCAAATATTTGAATTTATTTGATATTATTTCTACATATCTGTCTTTAAAAAGACTCCTCTGCAGGCACAAGTCTAAAATACTTCCATTTTCAACTAGCCATGCACCCTATCCCTTAGTGCGGAAAATGTGTTTTGCTGGTGATGACCTACATTTTCTGAAGAAGAAATTTTAAGGGAAAGTGTAGTCTAAGAAAATTACTCTCTAATTTCCTCAATTGTCCAAAAACTATCATATTTTCTTTTGCTTAGTTAGCTTAGCTTCTATGAAAATAAGAATGAATGAAAAAAACTGTATATTAATACTTTATCAGTGAAGCTAATAGTAGAGTCCAGCAGTAGAGTCTTAGGAAGAAACTCTCCAGAAGCAGTGTGATGCTTAATCTTTTGCAGCAATAATGGAGGAACATCTCTAAGAAAACCTGCTTGAATCAGTTTATTGCCAGTGTTCATGAACCACAGCTAAAGAGCTCAGCAGCTGCAACCTCCATTGTAAACTGAAACCATCAGGGGCAGTACAGACCGACCTAAATGGCAAGAAAATTTATTGCAGTTTTTTAAAGCTCTAAGGCCTCTTGAGGAAACAATCTCCTCAGCTTCAATCATTGTCCATTTTATATTCTGGAGCAATAAATTCTAAAAGATGTCAATATTGAAAGAAATTTTTCAATTATGTCACCCTAAATGTCCTCAGTATGTTACAGCAACAAATAGTAGAGCAGGTTGTGTCCTAGGAGGGAAAATTTCTTTGGCCACTCTCTTGCCAAGAATAGATATAAAAAAAATACTTCTTATTACAAATATTTCTTCTGAGACTGTTTCCCAGACTGCCAAAAGATTTATAGCATTTTCCCCATTGAGATTGGCTCATGTACAAAAACATCTTTATGCAAACAGGTCAGATGAAAAAGTTTTTTCTACACCAAATGTACATTGTAAAAATGCCCCATATTTATAAAAAAACATGTATTAATTTTCCAAGAGATGGCTGACACTTGCCATTCAGTCGAACAGGCAGGGCTAAAGGCACCAGGGTGCTTTGCAAAGTGTAAACTAAGTAATCTGGCACAATGTTGGAGCAGTTAATAAATTCACCTTAAAGGACCTATTGCTTTTACATAACTCACAGTTAGTGCATTTTCTTGAAGATTCTTTCCAAATTTTGCATTCTGCTTTTTTTTTTGTAGGTGTGCAAACCAAAATACAGGAAGTAGAAAGACACTTTGTAAGGTCAATCTAGTTGAGCCTAGGCTACATGGCAGGTTCAGTCTTGGCAGGTGCAGCAAATGCTGTGGTCCAGCTCTCCTGCACAAATCTTGGTTGTTTTCTGCTTCCACAGCTGCTATGACCTGCCCATGCACCATCCGTTTCTCTAAAAGTTTTGTCTTCAGAAGGAAACACTGTACAGGATCAGGAGCTTCAATAGGCCCCTGTGCTCCATGATCAAGCCAGAATACAGAGAGTGCCTCCAGAGCTCATAGACCCCACAGTTCAAATGTAGCCACTATCCATGTCAACAGCTCCACACTTGTCACCCTCTTCAATTTTACTGAAATAAAATATAGTCTTGACTTCCACAATGATGAAAAATACTTTAAAAATATCCTTACATTAAACGAATACAGTAATCTCAGTAATATAAATCAGACCTGTTAATCAGATTATTTTCCAGAATCTTTCCACAAGAGGAAATTCATATCTTTAACATTATTCCTGTTTCTGTTTTCTGGTTTTGTCACTTAAGAAATCTACCCCTCTATCCCTTTATCTTGCCTGGTTTTAGATTTCCTAACATGTCTCAGTAATCTGTGTTTCTGCAATTCACTAGAATGCAACATTCTCCTCTTTATAACTACTCTTCATGACTATGAATGCTACAAATCAGCAAACACTTCAGGTATATTGGGAGACAGACTGTTTCTACATAATACTTGGCATGAACCCAGTGAAATCAGAGTATTTTGCAAAACTGAGAAGTTCTAATGTATTTATGCTTTGGCTATCAGAAATAATTTCTTTGATTTGCTTCTAGATGAAGAAACATGTAGAAGCCAGAAGCCAGCCAGTATATATATATACATACATACTGTATATATGTATATGTATATGCATTGCACACATATTCCTTGCTAAACCTCCATTAAAGTTAAACCTAGGAGGAAAGAACCTTTTAAGGAAGTTGTAGTAGTTTTATAAATAGGAGAGTATACACAGCCTCAAAGGTGTAACACTTTGTCATCTGTATGTTTGGATTTTTCCTACTATGAAATGCTTCTGTTATGAAAAACAGAGTGGAATGATATCATTAGCACATCCTCAGGTCATGAATCTCATCACCAACTGTTTCTCCACCAACTGCTATGTGAGAGAGCAGAAAAAAAAAAGATCCCTAGACCACATGGCATCACCCACTTGCTGTGGAAGTCTGGTACAATGTGAGATCAAGTAAACAGTGCTTTGTACCCTACATTTTCTCAGTGGAATCCCGAATCTTTGCCTTTCCCAGAAGTTCTTTCACTCTATGCTTCCTGCACCTTCTGCCTACCAGTGACCAGACCTATGGTCTCACTCTCTCCCAGACCTATGTGTACCTCCCAGGAGAGAGACAGAGTGCATGCACAATTTTTATCCTTGCATTATTAATACACAGCACAGGAAATTATATCTTCAAGAGCATCACCAAGATGTCAATAAATACTATCTTTGCTTTAGAAACAGTCATATTAATACAATTAAATTTAGTATAAAAATTCATCATCTCATGTCAAAATTCTGAAGTTTTGGAAATGTTCCTTAAAGGATTGCATGCATCATCATCATTCTTAGACCTAGTGTGAGTAAAAATAAGAGACATTACTTTATGCAACACAGAAAGTTCATTTCAAATGTGTGGATTTTTAAACATACAGCTCTAACATTTTCTATGAGTTTCCCAGGGCACCCAAAAATGGTGACAATGACTCAAAATTTCACAACTCTTTCTCTACTTCTGTGTCTATTTTTGACTTGTATGGCATCTCTAGGACCAAGAACAAAGGCTGAAATCTGGGTCTTGCTTGTATTTCTGCTATTCAAGCATAGGTTTTTGCTGATGATATGTGCGCAGAATCCACCACAATGGCAAATCTCAAACCAGCAACCCAACTGCCAAACATATTTGCTTTTTGATTGTAGAACAAATGTGCCCAAACTGCGTATGTTGGACTTCACACATATTTCTTATTAAATTCAATTATTACTTTTTTTTATCTCAAGGAAATGCTGTCATTGCTTAGACTACTCTGCATGCAAAATAATTGCAGATGGAAGAGCAACCTGACTTCACATTGTCTGTGATAGCTGTTGCTGTTTTTGATAAGAAGTACCTGAGAGACCTACTATCTACAATAAGCACTTTTGTTTACCCCCAGCAACAACAGGATGGGTTACACTTTGACGGGAGTCCAAGTCAGCATCTGATGCAGATAAACAAGTTTAACAACCTACTTCACATGAAAATGCAGTCACTATATGCACACATGTTGTGGAAAGATATGCTTATTTTGACAGGAGGGAAAGGAAAACTGAAGTTTTCCTGTGCTTGTGAATATCTGGAATATTTAATGTCAGGTCAAATCTACAAAGGATAAATTATTCACACTGGAGCAAAAAGCATTTGGGTTGTCCATTCCTCTGTGCTCTGAAGCATTTGACATTTGTGAGATAAAATGATTGCTACACACTGAGCACTTTCTTTTGCAGGTGGTGATAGTTAGATAGTAACTGGAAACTTAGTAAGAAATCAAAAACTTATATAAGCGTAATCAGGCAAGTCAAACTGCTTCTTCCGTCAGTTGCTCTATGACTGGTACCATTCATTGAATGTGTATCATTTGTGCTTTGAAAGCAGCCAGATTAGTTCAGGCTCCCTGTCATTGTCGCAGGACAGAAAGATGGGATTATATGATGTGGTGGAAAGGGGTATTTCACATCCAGAGCTTAAAATTACTTCTAGCCATTCTTGTGTTGCTTAATTGAATCATGAGACCAAAATCTTTTTAAGGTGGTTTGTTTTTCCTGTGCTGTAAGGCAACACTTTCCATATTCACATTTTATGATTACGCTTGCACACTGGAAGCAGCCACTAAAGAAGTTCAAACCATTCTTTGCACAACATCAGCTGTTAAAAAGCAGCAGTAAAGTTTTAGCCAAGCAAAGGACCTCTACAAAACATTACATAGTCTCCATAGTCTAAAAATACCTGTATCCAGGGTTACGTTTATGTCCTTCGCTGTTCTCTATCCTATCCACTTTGGAAAGACAAATAAAGCAGAGCAGATAATTCTTATTTCCTTTCAGATTCCCAGGCAAGATCCACACACAGTTCCAGCTGCCTTAGACACAACAACAAACCTGCATATCTACCTGTCATGTGAATGAAGGCTCCAATCAACACCTCTCTTTCTGAATTAGGACCGATACTTTTTGGCTTTCTGAACATCAGTTTTTTACTCCTGAGCAAGGGTTTCCTTTTTTGGCTCTCTCTCACCTTCTACTTTGCTCTTTTCAGCAGCTGCTGTGACCTACTCCTTTTGCAGACTCTTGCCTTGGGCAGTAATAATCCAACAGCAGTTTTGTCCTCCTTGGTCCACATTCAGAATGGCAACCAAGAAAATTACTCCTCACTCTGGTGCTTGCTAGAAAATAGTCTTGGCCCTACCACTCAGTGTCAAACTCATTTCAGTAAAACTATAAAGTTACTTAACGGGACAATTAATTCTCCCTTATTATTCTCCAACAGATTTCTCCAAGGCCATTATATCCCAACAAAATTATCCACAGAACCAGCTATATTTTTATTTATATACTGTCACTCAGCTCTTCACAGAAAAGGAGCTATGATTCCCAGCAAGCTCTTCATTGAAACTATCATTTCTATGTAACATCTCACATCTTTAAAGAAATCATCCCCATAACCTCCCCAAAAGTTTAACATTGCCTATCTGTTAAATCAAACCTGATGGAGTCGCCCTTTTCTGAATGACTGAATGTTGCTTCTAAATACATTCGGTAGTGTTCATATGTTTCTGGCTCCTTCTGGAGGGAAGTTGTTATCAGTATGGTGTGATATACATATTTAAGAGAAGGTGTCAGCTATCTTTTTCAATAACTCATGCAAAGTTGTTCATTCATTACTTGCTGAAATACAGCAGATATTTGAAAAACAATTTGCATCTATTTATTGAAAAATATAGGAAGAGACATTAGTCCATACTGCTTTCAGTTAAATCTAAAAATCTTTAGATTAGAATAAGAATGAATAAAGACACACAATATCTTTCTTAGTATAGTGTCCAAATGACTTTAATGTGTACATTTTAAATTGTTTGCTCTTTTGTCCTTCACCCGGAAGGACCACACAGAATCAGGTGTCAGTGACGTCTGGGACCTGAATTCTCTTTTTTACAGGAAGACCTGTTGCTACGCATTTCTGTATGAGACAGGGCAAATACAAGGAAACATGTCATGAACATGGAGAGGAAGTAGCAAGATTAATAATGTTGGTTAAATCCCACAGAACTCATTAGAGGAGTTCTGCTAAAGGGCGGGAAAAATCCCACACTGGCATCTGGGTGACAAGATAGAGCAGCTACCAAAATGAACATAAGAAGTACACTGTGGGTAAGTGAAGTGGTACACTGGATCCCGTATTTCCTCCAAAAGTAGCCATAGGTTATGCTTTATAGAAAAGGAACTCAAGCTTCACCATTATCTGTTATCCATTTCGCTCCTGCTCTCACAACACTCACAGTCATTGGATTAGGGATATTGCTGTACAGCATTCCCTTTAGTATCTGTTTATGGACTGGCTGTCCAAATAACTAACCTTCACACACAGAGGTTTTGCTGATAAGCTCTTAACCACGAGCTCTACCGATTACTCTGAACTCCCTGAAGGCAAAACTATGCTTATCGCAGCAGCAGTGCTGCCCAATCTACCAGTCCTTTGGGAAGTGCTGGCTTGGTCTGCTCTGTGACTTTATTATCTGTGACTACTAATGTAATATCAGCTTTATTCAGTGGCTGAAAAGGAGAAACTTCAAAAATACTCATCAGGTCTTCTAGTATTCTTCTACTCTATTTTATAATAGAGTTCCCACAAATGGGAAGAACCTTGTGCTGTCAGGAGAAAAAAACTTACACCAGTGCTTGGTGGTGGTGAATCAAAATATGTCTGTTAAGAAGCAGCTTTGTGCCCATCTCTCAGGTCATTATAGGTTCACAGTCCTGAAGTCTGTACACTTCATATCAGTCTTATAGTCTCATCAGTCGGGTCTGGAATTAAGTTCTGTGCTAGTCAAGCATATAACCAATGCAAATACTCTTTCCCTTTTCATTGATAGATACAAGAAACAGCTCCTTTCTAGCTTGTGATGCTGTCCCTGGAGTTCTGGATAAAGAGCTTATTAACCTGAAAAAGTACTACAGCCTCTCCTTCTCTTGATGTCGAGCAGCAGAGACTCAGGGACATCAAGATCCATTCTGTAGCATTCCAAACAGGAAAAGTAATTTAAAAGATTGTTTCCAAGCTCTTCCTACAAGCAAGTTTTAAAGTGTAAACCGCTCTGAACACATTTTAGGAAGAGCATGGTTCAAAGTCTCATTTAAACACAAGGATGGCATTAAACAAAGAATATTGCCAAAACATGCAGACAGAATATTTGAAAGTCATACATTTACAGAAAAAGACAAACAGGCAAATAAAACAGGTCAATGACCTGTACATATATATAATGGAACAATCAGCTTATTAATCAGTTGACGCTACCCAGTGCTTCAGCTCAGTTTTAGATTTTGTACTGTGAAGTACTGAAATAAAAAAAGGAGCTGGACTGTCTAATGAGATGTTATACTTACATGGGTCTAGATCGAGGCTATTGAAGGACAGAGCAACCAAACAGGCCTTGGGAGTCTGAATCCTCCCATTTGCATCTGCTACGTCCTTTGACATTACAAAGAACAATCACAATTCTGTTACTCACAGCACTTCCTTTTCTCTGGCTTTGAAGAATCCAACAATGCTCATTTCCATACAGGATGGTGGTCAAAATACCATTTTCTTCATTTCCTCTCTCTTTTTTTTCTTCCTTTTTTTTTTTTTTTTTTAGTCTACATCAACATGATCTATTTCTCTTTACTTCACAAGCTCTTCACAGTATATCAGTATTATATCTGCTACTTATTCAGTAGCCCCTGAGCTCAAGTGCTAACAAGCCGAGTCCCTACTACCCATATATCAAATTTTTAAGCAGAAACATCTTTGTTCAGATTTGTAGGAGTCATCAATAAACATCTGAACTGATATGGTAACTTTCTTCAAAGCTTTCTCTCTCATATCTCCTTTGAAGTGAGGTCTTCAGAAACATTGATAAGGGCACTTTGAAAACTGCTTGTCGTGGCTGTCTCATTGGTTCTGTTTTTGACACAAATGCAGTCTTTTAGTAATGCACACAATCATATAAAAGTAATCTGCAATAGGAATCTCAAATTAAATGGCAATACAGTCAGAAGTCCAAGTCTGAAAAAACATCCAATTACCTTCTTCAGTGAAACAGTGTCAGGTATAGATTAAGACTTGAAAGTATATCTCCTAAAAAAGTATAATGAATGATTTTTTTACCTTATTCATTTCTCCAGGTAAAAGTGTAAATGTGATTATAAGCATTTTTTTTTTTTGTAAGCCTAGTTGAAAGAACTGAATTTTTTCATTCATGTTCCAGACCATACCAAAGTCAGATATGAATATCCATCTCCATTTTTACAGACAAAGAAATTATATCTGAGGAGAAACGTCTCCTCTCTGGCCACATGGCAGAGCAATGTGAAGGTTAGAAACAGAAGCTCTGTCCCTTGAATAGACATCTTATCCTTTGCAGTTGTGCAGTTTCTCTGAGATGTATCAGCAGTGCTGTTATTGATAATTCTTGTTAGATAAGATGAATGTCTTCTAGCTTCAGATACTGAATACTGCAATTTGCCATATATGTCATATAAAAGGATCTTTTAAAAGCAAAGGTATTTCTTAGGAGCTGGGGTGGGGGAAAATAAAAATATCTTTCTCTGTATAATGAAAACTTGATTTGAGTCTGCTATGGTTTTTCCTAAGAAGAGGGTGAATATTTCCTTTGACATATTCCTTATTTATTAGGTCTGCCAGGCTGAGTCAAAAAGCTCCTAGCAACATAATCTGAAATAACTTATTGAAACTATTGAGAGCTTTCAAGTAACCTTCTTTAAACACTAGTGGCTGACTTTGATTCCCAGGCTTACTGAAGGATTTACCTGGTAAGATCATAGTATATTTTGGACTACATTTTTTTTGTTTGTTTTGGTTTCTTTTTCCCTTCCAGAAACACTGAACAATGAATGCCTTCACCATATCATGGACCATACACAACAAATCTGTGATAAAGAAACAGTCAGTGAGGAACTTTTTTTGGTTTACTTGATTTATTCTCTCATATCTGCAAGACATATGTAGTTCCCTGAATGACTGGTTTTAGAATTAGGTAAGCAAAACCTAAAGACAGTTTTCTTGGCTATAGAATCAGCAGTCAGAAAAAAACCTCTGGGGTTTGTGTAGATGAAGTGCTTGAACTGGCAACTTGTATTGTTACTTCTGGAACAAACCTGGGCAGCAGGGAAGACTGGCTGCAATTAGAAGTATTACGTATTCTAGTAAATAGAGCTGCATATGTCATTACTACCAATTGCCATTGAAAAGGTGCCTATACTGGAGAAGGAAGGGTAGATCTCTGTGGAGTCAGGAGAGTTTGCCATTTGGCAGAGATTAAGGCCATTGTCTTCTGAAGGGGTAAACTAAAAGATTTCAAATCTGCAACAGATTTCTGAGTTTAAAATATATAACCTGACTTATTTATTTATTTATTTATTTTTCCTTTTAACACCATAGGTTCAGGTTTACTGATCATTAAGATGAAGGTCTCCTAGGACTGACCACACAAGCTCAGTCACTTACAATCCCAGGGTGATTAACAAACAGCAAGGTTTTCCTGTTAAGCATCTTAGTGTGGTACTTCTGTGATGTAAGCACCACACTTTTCACTGTGAAACTTGTTATTGAAGGGAAACAGAATGGCATATTTCTAAAAAGCCACAAGTTAGGATGTGCCCTTACATTGCCATCTACAAAATGGGAGAGAACTATTCCAAATAATAGCCTTCTCTTTATGTCGGAAGCCCTTTTAGTTTCTCTACTTGGCCATGCAAAGGCCCAAGAAAGCTCTGATCTCTTTCTAGCCTTAAGGTCTCATTCCCATCAAGTTTGCCTTAAGAAGAGCAAACACCCAATAATCTCAGCACTGGTAAAATCTCTCTGAGCTTCTGCTGACACAAGCTCCTAAAATCTCTCTCATAAGAGCTCTGTGGGATGTACATGAACCTCTCTGACACTGCATGGGCCCTCAGAAGGATTTTGGTAGCATAAAAATTTTAATAATAAATCACTAGCTGTAGAAAGGTTCAGCTTATAGTGTGATAGATTTTTCCCTCTATTAATGTTAGCTAGATGAATGTTGATTTCTTCAGTGCTAAACAGCCAGGAGGCTATTTAGAGATTTAGAGGTGCCCACACACATGAAGACAAATGATGAAACTGTCTTGTGTTTAAATCTCCAGGCAAAGCACCTCAATAGCAAAAATTTTCAATAAACCTTTGAAATGAACATGCTCAGTGTTTCATGTAGACACAAAGCCATCATCATCAGCAGACTGGAGTTCAGTTTTTAGTGGCATTATTTTCTTATCCATGAAGTTCAAACAGCTAGCTAAAGACACAAGAGTGGGTTTGTGCCAAAGTAATAAATCAGTTCAATAGAAAAGAAAGGGACTTTGGGATATTACATAAAGTCTACATCACTCAGCACTGCTCTCCTCATGAGGGAAGCAGTCACACGTGCTTTCCTTGGGCTAACTGAAGTATAATATTATTATATTTTCCAGGATAACACTTTAACAGTTCCCTTCAGCTTCATTATGAAATGCTTGAACTCTTTACTAATCACTCAGTGGGAACTCAAGCTAAAAAGCAAACACAGTGAACTCAAACTAAAAGCTTATTTATCCAGTCAAGTTTTAGCCTACGAAAAAAAGCACATAATATAGCATAGCAAGTTGTTATCTTAAGCATTAACTTGTTTTGGAACATTGTCTTGAGTCATCATTTGAACTTAATCTGAACTCCTAAAAGTAATTTTAATATAGATATAGTAAATGATATTTATCACTTACAAAAGAAAAGCAAAGCCCAGCCCTGAAGACCCTGAAATGAGTCTAATATATTTACTTGAGCCATGGATCCTATCCAGCTAGATACCCCCTCTTCAGTAATAGTAGCTAATTAAGGAACTGCGACAGCACTGGTTTTGTTGCATTTTGCCACCATATATTTTTACTACAAAGATCACTCTAGCAATGACAGAAACTTCCTATGTATTTACACCAACCCATGTTATGCTTATATGCATTTATAAACACAAACAGTGCCTGGGAAGTGAAATAATGCCACAGTCAAGCCACAAGCACAATCTCCTCATCCTTTTATCCATGGGGGTTGGTTGAATCTAGAAAGTTCCTGCCAAATGTTCCAAGGAATGCTACAAACATCTGGGGAAGAAAAACTCTTGACTGCAATCACGATGAGAGACATGTGTGAAGCAGAATAGACTGTCACATGCTAAAGAAGACTGGCATCTTTAAAAAAAACAAGTGGACAAGTTTTCCTAGCTTCTACTACCTTTGGTTCCTCACAGAATCTTTCTCTGTGAGAAAAGTACTTCTGGAAATTTGAAGAACTTTGTCTATTCTTCTCTCTGAATTGTACACGAAAACTTGCAGTGCTGCATGGATTTTATGAAGAATTAAGGTAAAATTTATTAGAAAACAGAGGAGTTTAAAATCACAATGGCTTGTTCTTACACATGATAACAACTCCAGATGAGTTGATAAGCACAACAGTGGATGACCTCAGGCTCAGCTTCTTTTGCTTCATTTTTAATCCATATTTATCCATGAGACAAGACTGTCCTGACAACTACGCCATTACTGTGTGCCAAGAAAACATTTTCCTCCCCAAAACCTTGTGAGATTAGATTTACATACACAGAAGATAGCCTTTATCCACACTCTTACTGGACAGGCATAATGTTTGCTCTACATTTTCAGCTAAAATACCCAAAATGTGTAATCATGTATCAACTTCAGATGGCCTTCCCAAAAGGACCAGGCATCATTATGCTAGGTCCCATTGCAAGACTGAGACATGAACAGCAACAGTTTTTGTTCAGAAAACTATTGTAATAAAAACTGGAGTCATATGTCTTTGGTCAATTTATAAATCATTTTTAGGCATGACTAAGTTAACTGTTCATAAGTATCCCACTTAAATTTCATTCAATATAAAGGGGTAGCTTTGTCTTTTTCTTTTTTGTTTTTGTTAATCTTCATCCTCCTTTCTTTTATGAAACGATGCCAAAAATCTGTTTGCTTGGCTGTTCACATTCTTTAAATTCCACTCAGTAAACATTGCACATGGAAAAAGTGTAACATTGAAGGTGATTGTAATCATATCTTTGCTGTGCATCCATCTCATCTCGCCTGTGTGTACCTGTATTGCCATGTCCTGCACTTTCTACTTAACTTGAAATAAAGTATCTTTACATGCTAACATCAACCTGTTACTTCCTCTCTCACACTGCCTTATTCTTCACTTACAATTTCAATGTCCAAAATAAAAGAGAAATAATGGAATCCCTCCACCCCAGTATAAAAGGCTTCTTCTCTTAGATGTCTGTTCCCCTCCCCAGGATTGCTTCCAGTATTCCAGGTGGATAAAAAAATAGAAGCTACACAACATAGTCCATCAAAATGTCAGATGCTCAACAGAACAAAGCACATCCATGATGATCCAAATCTTTGTTCACACTATGTTCACTTTTAGAACAGAGGATTAAACAGCAACTATAATTTCATAGGGGAAGACAACATGCATAACTATTATTCCATCATATTTCAAGGACTAGTTGTGACATGAAAGGAAAGGGTGGGGACAGGATCAGTAAACAGTCTTTCACTTCCTCTACAAAGCAAAACAATTAAAAGCAGAAACTAAAGTTGTTAAGAAAGGGGAGGGGAGGCAAAGCAGAAACAGGAGAGGATGCTACTTTTTTTTAAATTATTTTTTTGGTGTTAGTTACAAAAAAAAAAATAAAGATCTGAAAACAGAGTTTAGGTTAAGAAAGGGGAATGACAACAGTAAAGAATAGACTCCACAAGATGAATAAAGGCTAGCGAGCAGGTGCTTTACCACCCTTGCAGAAATGGTTTCCACAGGGAATTTCTGTGAGAGGGACTGCTGTTTCTGCCCAGGATAGCTTCTCTTGTTGATCTACCCTGACTGAAGAAGCTTTTGTCTATCTGGAGGTCTCTAACAGAAGAGAACAATTCTTGTCAGTGAAGGTCAGAAGACTACAGCATATGCTGGCTGCTTTTCTCCAACACATCTTCTAGACACCCTTAACATATACAGAGAAAATGGCTGAGATCAGCATGAATAAGGTGGAACTGAGCTCTGCTGTATCTCAACCTGACAAGTTACTTCTGCAAGAGAAGTGAGCACCTTGCTATGCTCCCTTTTCCTGGCCAAGGCTACCCAGGAGCAGAGGTGTGAACTGGTGATTTTCTTTGCCTGCTGTTAGGCATCAAGGAAAGTCTGAGTTGAAATGAGTGGAGTTCAGCACACAGAATCATCATCTGTGTTGGCAGTGCCCAAAATCATAGGATCTTGCTGATAAAAAAATACAACAGCGTAAGGAAGGAAATACTACAAATAGGGATAATGCAGAGCAGTTTTGCATTCCCTGTATTTTCTATTTTAGTGTCACAAACATTTTTTATCCTTGATGGCTCCCAAGTTAGTTTTCTGAAGTATCTGCTCAGAGTGGGGACAAAGTCAGGATCTGAGTTCCTTGCTAGCGGCTCTTGTTTCTGAAGGAAGAGCTGCACAGAGGTTGACCCAAAGAACTTGGCACATCACTGGGAAAAAGACCTTTTTACACAAAACAGTGGTCCTTTGAAGTGGTTCTTCATTTCTCCCACTGGAATTCTGGCTAGAGAGGAATTTGCAGGGTGACACCAGTTGACCCACAATGCTTCACGTGCACAGAAGTACAATCTGAGCCTGAGAGCTGTGCGTGGAGAAACAGCTCATCTCACTCTCCAAAACCTTGCTGCTAGCATGTTTTCAGCTCTCAAGGCTGTTCACAAAATAACGAGCAATTCCAAACTGTGGTTTGTGTGAGCATGGTGAAAGGCAAGCTGTGGACACTAAGCAACTGGCATAAGCATAAAGATGATCTATTTGCCACTTTTGTAGAAGGGAGTAACAAAATGATAGGTCTGAATAGAGAACTTATGAATCATGTCCTCCATAATTCAGTTTCAAGCTCAATGCCAAGTGTTCTGACTTTCAGAAAGAGAAGGCACAAGCATCTATCCAATGTTCTCACTACCTGTATGCTTCAAGACCATTCATGTCACTCACTGGTCCACAGAAGAGCTGTGGTGCTTTTCTGAAACGCATCTCACAGAAAGACAGTTTGTCTTCATCTGAAGGCACAGAGAGATGAAAAGCCTACTACTTCTTGTTAGCTAATCCCATTTTCTCCTACCTCACTTCAACAAGCACATGCCTCATTTCCTGCTTGAATTTGTCTGCCTCT
The DNA here is from genome assembly GCA_025448015.1 of Bolborhynchus lineola. NCBI lineage: Eukaryota > Metazoa > Chordata > Aves > Psittaciformes > Psittacidae > Bolborhynchus > Bolborhynchus lineola. The sequence continues at coordinate 21,347 of JAOEHX010049764.1, forward strand.
GGCTTGAAAGAATCCTTGTTACATTTTTTTTCTTTTAAAGAGCCTTTCAATGCCTGCTGTTTTGCAAACACAATTATGCATCAGTCAAGTCACTTCTAAATCTTCCTGTAATTAAAAAAGACTGTACACGGTAGTATTTTCCAGTCCTGCTCCCATTTTTTAGACTCATCTTTCAAATCCAGTGCCAAATTTGCAGACAGAAGTCCAGCCTCTTGCTCATTAATGCAATGCACAAAAGTAAGACCATTTTTTGCTTTTTCCATACTATCGAGGTGGACAAGTCATATCAGTTTATGATTTGTCTATTCTTATCTCTGAATCTACTACTGGTTGGTAAATCAGTTCCTTATTTGTCTGTGCTGATTGCCTAACATGGTCTTAGATAAAACATCTTCAAATATTCTGTGCAAATGTAGTTCAATAAATTTTCCAGATTATTCTGACTGAAGCCTTATGAATTTATCACTCTTCAAGTCATTTTTATGCTAACCACAGCAAAAATAACAGATCATGGCAAAAATGTTTCATCATTTCATAGAGACACTTGAATGAAGCCCTTTGTTGCACACCTTGACAAAGAAGGAAAAACTCAGATCAAAGAACAGCACTTTTACAGTAGTGAGAAAATAGTGAGAAAGTGACTTTATAATATTTTATTTCATACAAAGCCTGGATAACTTGAAATTCTATGAAACATTAGGAATATAAGCAGGCCTGGTAACAAAGTTTTGCTGTTAACACAGATAAGAGTTTTAATACTACATAAGATTAGAGCAACTTTTGAGATATTCATGGAGTATGAAAGTCAGTTTAGGAACACACATAAGCTTACTTATTCTTTTAAATTAAATGTCTTTTTCAGTTTTGTTACAAATTCCCTCATTTCTTTCAGATAAAAGAGAAAGTGGGGAAATAGTACCTTAATAGAAAGAACTATCTCATTTTGTCAGAGAACCTCTATGAAGTCCAAGTATAGTATCTCCTTTTTCAGCCATAGTATAATTTTAAGCCGCTGTTCTTTCACTTCGTTGTAATTGTCAGATGTAACTAATTTTTGGTAAATGCTGACCTCAATCAAAACTCTTGAATAAAGTGCTTTGCCATCAGAATCTGAACTTAGGTCTGGACTGGAAATTAGCAAAAACCTTGTAAACAAGTGTGAGACAAGGCTCTAAATTTAAATTAGGAAATAAATGAGACAGAAAAACACAAAAAGCAGAGCTAAGCACTCTTCAAGCGTATCTTCTGAAACTTTTCTTTTATTCTTCTAATGCTGTGTTCTTAGCAAGTGCTCCTTCCACATTATATCTCACAGATAGCTACGTAACATTAAACTGTAATTGAAAACTAATTAGGTTTGTTTAGTCTACAGAAGAGAAGCCTTGAAGGAAGACCTGATAACAGTCTTTAAATACAGAAAGGGCTTCTGCAAAGAGCAAAAGAATAATCTGTTCTTCACGTCCTTGGAGAGAGGACAAGAGGAAATATACTCAAATTACAGCTGGAGAAATTCAGGTTGGATATCTTTTTTTTGGTTTCGAGAATCACTAGGCGTGGGAATAGATTGCCTTGGGTGATTGTGAAATCTGTCATTGGACTTTTCTAAGGAGGGTTTAGACAAATGTTTGCCAGGGGTGGCAAAGCAGAGTGGAATTTTTGAGGCTGAGCATACACTATATAACCTCCCCAAATCTCTGTTAAATTTATTTTCTGTGACCTTTTCATTTACTCTGACCATATATATGATGGAGTTCTGCACGTTTAGAGTAACTCACCTGTTCCATAAATAATTTGAAATGTATTTTCATTAATTTAAATAAAAAGAGAGGAATAAAAGAAAAAAGCTTGTAAAGGCATATCAAGGATGAAAGTTAATAGTATATTCTGAAGACAGGACATTATGGTTCATAGGACCAACCCCAGAAATCCATAATGCAACATTAAAATAAACGTTCTTTATGAAAATATTTCACATCTCTAAAGCAGTAAAGGCATCAAAATCTGTGGCTTCTTACCACAGACTAACAGCTCTCACTTGTAAAGCATAATAGCTCCTTTAGTCACCACCTTTTCTTGACAAAGCTGAAAAGCTCATGAGGAAGCAAATGAACTGTAAGTATCCAGAGCAGATGACTAACTTGTAAATAAGATCCCCTCCCCACCCCAACTGAAGAATCTTCATGGCTATACCTAGTGGTTTTCAACATAAGGCAATGCTTCTTAAAACCACATAACTGATTTTGCAATCCTGAGACATTGTTGCCTGAATAACTAATACATAGATCTCTGATACAAAACTCCTGCAAAACGACAGTCATACCAGTCCTTCAGTTGTTCATTTTGTAGTCTTTTTAAGCAAATAATGAAACCATTTTTCTTTCTTTTCAAATAGCCCCAGACTGTATTACTACCACATTTGTATTGGCAGTATCATAATATTTGGGATTTTTTCTTAGAAACATCCTTTCGCACTGTCTGGTGGCAACCAAGAAATTTCATCTACTTTTGCATTCATCTCCAAGGTCTTTGAATCCAATTTCTATCTTAGAACCAAAGACAATGAATACATAGGCATATTAATACCTTTTATCTGAGGATCTCAATCAACTTTCTTTGACGACAAGAATGCTTTTGGCATTAATAAAGTCAAGTATGGTCCCAAACTGGTCATTCACAGCACCAGTCAGTAAGAATAAGGACTGCATTATAAGGACAAACATTTGGTATGATTCAAATCTTATGCAATATAGAAATAAGCTTAAGGCAAGACTGCTTTTGATGCCTGAGCCAGTCATCTCCATAGTGTGACTCATCATAAATCTTCCTTGCAGAAAACTACAATAAAGAAGTGGAAGCAAAGGGAACAAGCAAGTAATGCTACATACAACAGTGCTCACACCACATGAAAATCTAAAGTAGGAAAATTTAATAGCTCATATAATGAAACATACACCTGTTACAGTAAGATTTTTCATGTTATCCTCAAGTTATTGCCAAACTTCTTTCTTGAACAAAAAAAATTCTTTCTTAAGAGGAATTTGGTTTAATTTCCAAATCAAACTAAAGTCTATCTTTAGAAAACATATTTAGTTAAGCTCTCTATTCTAGCATTCCTAGAAATCTACCCAGCTTCTTTCTTCAATGCTCTGAATGCAGCTGCCTATGCAAGTTTCCTCACTTCTCAGTTCACTGGAGCTGCAGACTAAAATGGCAGTATGCAATTTTTAAGCTTTGCATTCATTAGCATTAAGATGCTTATACACCTCGCTATGTAGACACTTGATATTATTATAATCCGTGTCTTTCCCTTCCACCATTTCTTTTCCCCCCACTTTGACCCTTTTTCGTCGCTTTGACCCTTATCCTTACCTTCTAAATTCATAATGTGCCTGTATTTGTACGTGCAGGATCTTTTACATCTGAAGGTAAGTAATCAGAGCAAGGACTGCAGTGCAAATCAGTTCAGCATGTGGGAAACTACAAAGTTTCACTTGTCTTCTTTGTGAGCCAACATATTCCCTAAGTATGGTTGGGTAACAGTCCTTCATTCATTTGGCTTCATTTTGTAACCTTTAGGGCTTTGATAATGTTGCATGTGCTTTTGCCAACATTTTAACACAATAAAAAAAACCTCTAGAACATCCAAAAATTAAATACAAGGCATGATAATAATGTTTGCAAACTGCGCCTGGCCTGTGCTTTGTGCCATGTGAGTCTAATAAATATGCAAGTTTACATTTATAATCTAAAGCTTTAACTTCAACATTAAATAAGGAAAAAATGCGCTCAGTATTTTCAATGAAGCATGGATGGACTTGCATACAGAAGAATTCCCTGGGCACAATAACATAAATAGGCCAGCCTCAGCATTGCTACAGAGGCACAGTCCTGGATGATGTCAGCTGGAATAGTATTGGGGTAATCATTACAAACTCTACTGGATGTGATGTTATTGCTGGGATTATATTGACAAGAAACTAAACTATATGGTCCAAGAATACTTTTTATACTATCATGATATTGAGAATCCTGTAGTTGTTTTCACTTGTATTTCATGCACTTCTTTCTCCTGCAGCAGTTGTACAACCCATAATAAACTATCACATCACTATTCTTCAGAATAATAATCACTATTCTTCAGAATAATAACATGGAGAGTTATTTATTATGTGTTTGAAACAAGTATAAGAATGTCTACAGAAAATAAAAAGAATAATGGATGTGAAATTGACTGCTACAACCGGTAAGCAAAAAGGACACATCCATAGTTGGAAGACTCATGGTCAAAAAGTTATTTAAAATTATGGTGTTTGCATCAATACTTTTCACACTTGCTAAAATTCTGTATGGCATACTAGTTACTAGCGGTCACTGCCAGCACTCAAGAGAGCTACTATGCTTGACAATGACTTCTGCTAAAAATTGACTTTCAATGCCCCTTGAAGGTGTTATTGTTCTTAACCCCATTCTAAAATGTGGGAGTATCAGCTATTGAGCAGCTGTCACATTCCAGCCTCCTAACCACTAGCTCTGTTTGTGATGAACAAAGCAATCCTTAAATATGTACATACTTAAGTACTTAGATATGGAGTTTGTAACTCCTTGAGAATTAGATCTTGAAATTTAATTGCAAGATGTTATTTTACTGTTGTAAACACCCACCAGTTTCCCCAGAACTACTCTTGGAACTGTGGCACATTGTTTTCAGGAAAAAAAAAAAAAAAAAAAAAAAAGCTTATTGATTTTATTTTACATTTCCTAAAGCCAGTTACACTTGATTCTCAGCTGAATAGTGATGAGGAGGCAGCATGTGCTGGCACATTTATGAAAGAAGCTGGGTTATCAATGATAAAATGTTATACGCCTCTGTCCCACCAAATAAGTGAAAGAATCAATCAGGAGACTTATGGAAAACAACTCTTCTATGATTAATTCTAACAAGCAGTGTCATTTTCTGACTGATGCTTCCTTCTTATTTCCTTTCACCACCTGTACCCTTGACAAGAAGAGGCATCTCCTCTCTCTGTATACCAAACAAGTTAAAGATCTTACAAACAGATGATTTTTCACCTGACAAAATGGCCTCAATAGCTGTTAAAATCTAAGAAATCTGGGCATTTATAGACACCACAAGACAGCCAGAAGTGGCCTCCCCATGCTCCTTAATATGTAATAGCTATGGCTGTGAATTAAGAGCGTCCCCCTCTTGTGGGGATTCCTTTATGTCAAGGATAGATTGCATGTCATCTTTTCCAGCTCACAATGCCTGAAATAATGTGAGGGTTGTGCTTCATGCAGTCTGGCACAGCTCTGTTTTTCATAGCATGACACCAAGGATATGTACTGCATTACCACATGGGGTAATGTGGGAGGAATGTCCTAGATGGGAGTCAATCTTGGTGTGGGCTGCATCCAGAAACAGACCCTGGAACAAATTATCATTTCAACTGTTTCTAGGTCTCCTTTTGGAAGGAAATAGCTAGCTCACTCCAGAGCATTGCCTGGGAGTAAACCAGAAAACAGCAAATTACTAGTGTGGATACCGATGCACCCAACATCACCTTCAATGAGGCCAGACTTCAGGCAACATTTGAACACCATCAAGAGAATAGACTCTTTCCTTACATTCCACAGCTTTGCACTGGTTTTGTGATTGCCTGTTATTGCAAGCAGAGTAGCTCAGAAGAGTGCATACTTCACTTTGCTCTAAAATTATGAGATCTACAGTAATTCTAGCCATTTTAACACCCAGAATACAGATCAGCTAAGGAGGAATCCCTGCCCTTCATACTAATAAGTATCACTGCTGAAAGTAACAGTCTTCTTTTCAGGAGAAGTATTATCTAATGTGGAAGAGTTAATGACATAAATCAACTGGGGTTTGATGCAGGGCTCTGAAAACTTCACTCTAACTCTGCCTTTGACAGAGACCCATCTCCAGAAAGCAGGGTGTATGGGTGCTGTCTTTTCAGCAGCATCTGAGAAGCATCTGAGATGAACATTCTCTTGTTCATCTGCTGAATTACAAACCAGCTGAGCATTTTTCAGCTTAGTCATCTCATTCCTGTGAATAATAATCAAGCCCAGAGGTCACAAATGCTTGGGAGGAGGGTCTCTTCTCCTGGCATGCAAGACTGGCCAGTGACTGCTGACAGAGCAGTAAGTGGTGTATAGAATGCTGTGATGAAACAAAGCAAAGCAAATCCAAAAAGGCTATTAGCACAGGCAGGAAAGCCTGAAATTTACATTAGAGTATAATTCTCTCACCTGCCTTCACAGCACTCCAAAGCTGAAGGATTAAGCAGACCTTTTCAATGGGATGTCCTCAATGGCCACATTTAGTTGCATTTCTACTTATCTCATACTTCTCAGTTTAAATTCTTCAGTGCTTAACCTTGAGGTGATAAAGATGTTATGAGAAGACTCACTGGCACCCTCCCTTGTGATAACATGTCCATCACGTGGAAAACTCGCACAATCTAGGTTCTTAGAAAGAAATTGCGACACTCCTCTCCATCTACAAAAATGGATCTAGAACATCAAAGAACAGCACTCCCAGAGCATGTGACTCACCAGCTCCCTTCTGGGACACTCACATATTCAGCAGGTGACTGCTCCAAGTACCTCACACAGCACCCTCTGAGCACATTGCTCTTGGACCCAAACCCACTCCTGCATTTTTCCCCTTCATGTAACACAATTACCACCTATGTGGGGCTTTTCTCTGTTTGTATCCTCTCCTCCTAACACTCAGCTTCCTCGTAGCCTTTGGCAAACCACCCACTACTCCAGACCCACACTCCATTGACCAAAACCTCAGACAGCATATTATCCCATGTTTCAGGCTCAGTAGTTGCCTTTTAGGATTTAATGATCACCTAGTCAGGTGGGTCTCATCAAGCCAGCCTGGGATGACAGAGAGGTATTCATGACACTGCAATTTTTATAGCAGTGTCATAACACTATAATAACTTTATGATCTGAGTTTACTGAGTTCACTAACCAACATTCTGGCCACATTGGAAAGAAACTGTTAAGGATTGTTTTGGCATACAGATCAGATTTTTATTCTCTGTCATTTGGTTATGGTAACATCTATTCTTTTGCAATTCTTGCTTCTTGAAACTATTGACTGAAAATGTAAGATAACTGCCTTAAAATGCATAAAAGCTCAGGTCACAGCTGTAACTAGCTTCACTGTAAGAGTTAATATATTTAGTATATAGTTCCAAGTCAGGTAGTCACCTCAGTTTTAGTAAGAATGATGTCCCATATCTAGAAACTCTTTGACAATACCCTTTTCATAGAAGCATGGAATCAAATCTCTGTCCCAGGGCTACTTGCCCTCCTTTAATTTTTTCTTAATGCTACAGGTGATTATCCAGTATTAGAAGATATATGCAGTGCTATTTCTTTCAAATAAAGCTATTTGTTCTAAAAATAAAGGGAGCCTGCTTTACTTCAGATTATGCATTATCCTCATAAACTGCATGAAATTCTGTGGCATATTTATGAACTGTGACTTTAGGTCAAATAGTGCATATGTTTTAAAAAAGCAGGATGGGAGTCACTATAGTGAAAACTGATTTATCTGTTTTGGGAAGTTCACCTTGGTCAAGCTTCCTACCCTTAGCAAAGCCATGACATAGTCTCTGCCCTGTTGTCTTTCAGGTAATAGATCTACATTATGGATTTCACATAACTTAATCATGACGATTATGTATTGGATTAAATAGATGATCTCTTCTAATTAATGCATTTCGTACTAGAGATACTAGTTTTAATGATGGAAATGGAGAATGCTGACATGAAGTGATGCACCATTAAAAGTTACTGTTTAGCATTTTTAAAATTATTTTTTATTTGTTATTATACTTTTATTCTTAGTTACAATTTGAGAGTAGAAAAAAACACTGTTTAGCTGCAAGGGCTATGCAGTTTAGCTTTTATTTTATGTTATCCTGGAAGATGTCCCATCAGACTTGGTTAGCAAACTATCTCAGTTTGGGAGCTAAACCTATATCATCCCAAGTAAAACTTTATACCCTGGATATTGATGTTTCATCTTGGCAAACTATCTGTTTACTTAGTTTCTAGACAGGCATACAGGGTTGAGGTAACAAGATCAGTGGATGGATTTTCCTCAGGACAACTGAGCTATCATTGGAAGATATGCTCTGGGCTTTTTTAATCTCAAATATTCAAAATCTATTCTTGTAAGAAGCAAGAAGTAACAACCTTTAGTATGCTTCTGGTGGTGTTGCTTCTTTCTTCCTTCCTTCCTTTCATTTTGACACACAGACCCAAGGAAAAAAAAACAATGGCATGGGTTTGGATTCATGATTAAAGCGACTATGAGGCACTGTGGACATGGTTTGTGCTTGTAATTTGTGGAATTTGTGGCTATATGGAAATGAATTTTTTTTTGCTTGGAAAGGCTGACAACAACTACAATATATTTAGTTAAAACACCAGCTGTACCTACTTCTTAATTAAATGCTTAGACTGACATTCCTTAAAATGGAAAACACATGCTCTTTGTAATTCAAATATATCCACATCAGGGCCCCTTTCAGTGTGTTTTAAAAAGTCATGTCCTGATGGAACAGTGAATAGAAGAAAATTTCACTACCAGTAAAAGAGGTCAGGTCAGGTTAACAGGGGTTCGTTTGTAACTGTTCTACATGATTGATTTTCATATGTAAGAAGCCACCTGCAAGTGCTGAGGGTCCAAGACAGCATACAGCATACTTCACAGCTTTGTCAGCCTTATGGGCCCTTTCAGGTCATCCTGTGGCTGTCCTGTAGGAGAACTAATCCATTTGCAGGTTCCTGAAGCAGCACCATGTGGAGATGAAACTGACAACTACTTTTCATCCACTGCTTACAGTTTGTGTCTCTATAAACCCATGAGTAGAATTCTTTGTAAATTTCCAAATCTTCAGTTAAAAAAAAAAAAAAAACAAAAAAACAGAACAAATGAACAAATGAACAAAAAAACCTTTTATACATAGACAAAATAAAAATAGAATATAATGGAATAATCCTATACATATTTTGACACAGAATGATCTCTTAGCCTGTGTATGTCTTTTCTGATAGATGTATATTCAGTTTATAATTCTATCTTTTATCCTTTCCATGGTGGCAACTTCCTTGATGAAACACTTCTTTCTACGAAACAGTACTTCTGAGAACAATATCCCCCGAGTAGGCTCTCAGAAAAGTGGTTGTATTAAAGCAAATACCTTTATATGACTGAAATCATAAAGCTGCATGATTTCCTCAGAATTCCTTTCTTAATTTTCATGTTTTAGAAATACTGGGTAATCTGCACTAACTACACAAGGCAGAACATCAAGATGTAAAACGGGGGCAGGCACACGGGTCCCAGAGAGCCCGCTTAAACACAGTAAAATAGAAAATCATAGAGTCATAAAACCACTGAATATTTTTTGGATTGGAAGGGACTTAAAGACCATCTAGCTCCAACTACTGTGGACAGGGAGACCTTCCAGTAGAACAAGGTGCTCCATTCAACCTGGCCTTGAACACTTCCAGGGATGGGGCAGCGGCAGCTTCTCTGGACAACCTGTTCCAGTGTCTCACCACCCTCACAGGGAAGAGTGTCTTCCTAATATCTAATCTAACTCTGTCTTGTTACAACTGTCACAAAGAAAGGCCTCAGGCAATTTGAAATCACAGGTGTCTTGGTACCTGCCTGGATTTCTGTCCCTTGTCCTGGTGTCGGGGACTGGCCATGCCTGCACTTGCACCTTCAGAAGGAGCCCAGCAGCCTTCTGCCTGAGGCTGCAGCAGAGATCCCTCTTTGCTGTTTGTGGCAGCGTGTTTCTATCTCTTCACATAGAAACAGCCTTTCCTGCAAACCTCACATTCAGAATTAGAGAACGAGATCAGTGTGGATCCTTATGCATACATAAGGCTCAGGCTAATGCCAAGATCAGTGATGGTCTGGAATATGATTAATTATTGTTAGGAAAAGAACTATCCAGTGGCCACATCGAAAGATTCAGCCTCTCTGTTTTCAGGCTGAGGTAAGACTAAAGAGAAGGAATTCATTCCACCCATCCATTAATTATAGTATAGTTTATTTAGTAAGATCTTGATATTTTAATTGTGTTTGTAATACTGGGCGAGGTCTGTACAGCGTAATTATAAATAAAATAATATGCAAGCTTGTAGCACTAACAGCTGAGCAGGAAGTACCACATGTTCTTTGTGAAAGATGTACTAACATTCAGAACAACCTCAAAAGTAATTTAGAATCATAGAATTATTCTATGATAATAGAATTTCCTGAAAGTATCATTTTTTAAAACCACTTGTTCAGAGTGTCAGAAGAAAGTCCTTCAGAAAATGCAAGGAGGGTGTGTGTGTGGTTTTGGTTATTTCTGTCTAGCAAACAGTATGCTTGTTGTGTTGCTTGAAGTGTTAATACCTGTGGGAGGATAAATCAGCATGACTTCTCATGAACTCAGGAAAGCTTCCTATGGTAAAGATATTTCACCCAGCCAGGCTTCCTGACACCACCTTCTGTCTTCAGCTCCCACTATAGAGGATGTTACTCTGAGCTGAATATTCCTACTTACATTTCACTTTTGATTTGTAAGGATATATTCCTTTCCAGCTTCTCACTGTCTTCAACTAAGATAGAGCGTTGCTTTTCTGTAAAGAATCAAAAGATGTACAAATGTCTGAATCTTTTAGCTTTACATATGTTAGAGAGCTGCCTTCATTTTCCTTTGGCTATATGCAGTCAGCTATATTTATTATAATTGGCATGCAGAGGACAGAAGACTTGACAGAGTGAAAGCTATAGATGGAACATGATCATTTGACGCTCTGTCAACTCCTGTCTTGCCTAAGAAAACATGTTACATTTAATGCAGAATTGTGGCAGGCTTCATTTGTCATCTCACTCTATGAAGTATGATTTACTCTGTAGTAAATAAACATGTAAAATGGCCTGGGTAGGGGAGAAAGTCCTTGTAAAACAGTTTAAAGAGCATTGATCAATCTTCATTATGCTTAGTGCACAGCTTTTAGACCAGTGTTACTCACTGTATGCTTCCACTGTAATGTACCTCTCAGGCTTGCGCCATAGTGGTCATTGCTCATCCTCAATTCCTGGAAGAGGTGCAAAGTGGAGAGTGCTAGCACATGCCAGGTGCTATCTTCTGTTATCAAAGCTTTTGTTATCTTTGTGGGTTAGTAGCTGGCATGTTGCCCTCTTCCTATTACCTCTAAATAATTATAGCATTTTTTTTTCCAGCCTTATTTTGGACATGAACCTGTTTGAGACATGTGATCAAAGTGGCAGCAAAATTATAGGGACTTGAAATGCAGTCACAGGAATCTCATGTCAAGAATTGTTTCTGCATACCGCTTTCAGAAATGTATCTGGGAATCCCCACGCTAGCTGTGCTGTCAGACACCAACTGACTTCCCAGGCAGTCCCAGTGAGTGTCAGTTTATAGTTCTATTGAGATCTATATTATCCTACTATTATCTTAGCATAGATGTGTCTGCAGGAGCTCTTGATGGGTGAGCAGGTGAGTGTGAGAAGTGAATGACCTCTTGGTAGGTCAACAGGTACATCTACAAGTGGAAGGACTGTTTGCTGTCTTTCACATAGACTGAGTACAGCTTTTTCACAGATTTTTTTTACCACCCTTTGTCAGCAATTGGAAACTGTTGACCATTTCTGTTCAAAGCTAATACCTGCCAAGCTCTGTAGCATTACCCTGAACTAAGGAAAGGATCTAGCCCAGGGCAGTGAAAGATATACCCTGTCTTAGTCCCAGCCTTCCCTTTCCCATTAAAAAACACATAGAAAAGAAGTGCTGGCCTTCCAATAAAAATACAATGCAGCTTTCAGTCTTCTGTTTTCAAAGGCAAATTTTACTTCAGGGATAGATGGTGACCTCTTTAAAATGGGAGGGAAAAATCTGAAATGGAAATTTGAGAAAATACTCTAGATTCTGTATTCACTTTATAACAACAGTTGCTCAGAGTAAGAAAAGCAGTATCTGAAATGCTATAAACACCTACAGTTATGAAGGAATTTGAGGAATTCCTTATAAAGACAGGGATTTCTTAACAGGAAAGCTACAGACGTTATGAAGGCCAACTTGAAAAGAAAATGCAAAATCACACTGGCTAAGTAGAACCCAACCTTATACATTTGAAATAAAAATCATCAGATTCTGAAGGTCACTGTGACTGTTAGTGGTGCAAACCAGAAGTACAGCATTTACTAGAGGAAGGCACTGCAACCTGGAGTTCACAGGTACGAGTAACTCTGCAGTAAGAATAATTGGGGTTCTGCTCATATGAGGTGCTCTTCAGCCCCTGCAAAGGTTCACTCACAGTCACTTGCTTTTTCAGAGACCTGACCTAAATAACTGAGTAGGACATACTAGTCAAAGCCTGAGATTGAAAGGACATTTGTGAAGAGGATCTGTTAACTGTGGCCAAGCATTTGATTCACCACTACAGAAAAAAAAATGAGCTCTTCTGTGCAGTTTTGGTACCAACGTATTTGTTGGTATTTTTTTGTCCTCATCTGTCATATCAGATGAATATCTCCAACAAGTGTATATTAATAACTATTAACAAGACGTAGATTTCTTTCTAGAAGCACACATTACTGTAGAAATTTTTTAACTTTTCCTTCACTTTTTCAGGCAAATTGCAGAGAATCACAGAGAGAGAGAGAGAAATTTTGTAGTTGTTTGCTCTTGCAAGGCACTGAACATGACCCCTCAGGAATGTGTAGGAGAGGAAATGAAAAGCAGACGTGGGAAGCTGAAAAAGCTGCACTTCTCCTCTATCATTAAGTATATAATAAGGTAGATTACATCAGTTGTTGGCCTAGTCTCCCTGGTGAACAGGTGTCATAGATACAGCACTGTCTAATCAAATATTAACTCATCATGTGGCAGCAAGTACTAGGAGAGAGAACATGTAAGATTATCTACCTCCTTTCACATGCGGCTAATGCTTCCATGAGGCAGTAAGGTTCAGCAGAGGACATTCTTGTCATTCTTACGGAGTTAATCTAATTTTATATAGTTGCATAGACTTGTGACAACATTTTTTTTTTCTGCTTCCTATAACAAAAGTCTATTGGATGCTAATATATGAAAAGCCACAAACTCAGAAAAAGGGTGACGTTTATGTACCTATCTATGAAGTTAAACCATAGGAATTTAGTAGTAACTGTCTCCAACCATTAGTTAGAATAAAGTGACATACAAAACTTTTGATTAATATCTTTCTACATTGCAAATAAATGCAATTGCTCCCAGTTTACAAGCAGGAAGAATGGAAATGAAATTCCATGTAGTCAGTTAGAGAAGAAGTCAGTCCTTAACTCCTGGATTGAGCCCGTCCCTGCTGGATCATGGTTTGCCTGAAAGTGGACATTCCTGAACAGTGGTGGAAAAAAGAAACACTTGTTTGGTTTTTGAATATTCCATTGCATTATTTAGATTTTATACAACCTTATAGAGAATCCAGAGAGTCACAGTAGTTTTAAAATTACAGCTGGTTCAGATATGTGGGTATTGTACAGAAGATGTCAAATAACATGAGAGAAGGTGCCTAATGAGTCTGTCTTCCCACTAACTCTCCAGAAGAAGAAGAAAATCACTAATGTATGGTATTCAAAGTAGAAGCAAATTAATGATAGATGAAACAAGGCATGAATTTTCTTTTCAGAAAAGACAGTGTATCACTTACTTATTCTCTTTTTCTTTGAGCTCCAGGAAGAGTCAGGATAAAAGGAGAAAGGATGGCTAGGAGACAATATTCTGGATAACCAGTTATCCTGACATATGAACTCTTATAGTTGTCCTCCTCTATCCATTCTAGCTGTCTTTCTTCTGAGATCAGAAGCCTAAAGCTCCTTCACACAGTTTCAAGGAGGGCCTAAAAGCTCTTCCTGTTCAATAAAGAAAGGACTTAGTAAATTTGGTATAATTTTACCCTAAAGAAATTCAGCCTGAAGAATCCTTCATAACCAACAAGTCAGGGGGATTTGGAGCCTGGGCTGGCAGAACTGAAGAACTTGCCATCCCAACCTGTGTTAGCACTTACTGAAAAGAAATGAACAACTGTATCTGTATTTTCCTATTTTCAGCTATGTCCTAGTTATGATTATGGATTATCTATCTATACATCGATATAATATATATATAAACCCAAGAGTTATTATATATATTGCATCTAAGAACTATTATCCCATTATCAGTACTTCTTGTCCAAAATGTATTAAAATTCAGCTGACAGAAAGATGAACCTAATGCGTAAATGCTATGAAGTCCTGCTCTGTTGTTTTCCGTTACTTAATGAAGGCAGGTGTGCCAAGGGCTGGAGAGGTCTAGATGTGAATTTTAGCTCTAAATCAGCTCCACCTTGAAGGGAGATACAGATGCAGACTGTTCCCTCTGCGCCCCCCTTGCTTTTGGGAAGAAGTCCGGTGGCACAGGAAAAGGGGGCAGGCTAATAGTGTGATCCATCAGGTTCATGATGTTGGCACTCAGTGAGTTAGGACTGGGGGATATGTTGTGGGGTAGATTTGCTCTGGGGATGTGACATGGCCAAGGTGAATGGCCTACAAACACAGTTGCCTCACTGTGCAAATAGTGCTAATGTCACTCTCCATCTGCTCAAGTCAATGTTAGTCCACAGGAGCAGAGCTGTGGAGGCTCAGGCACCTTGAAACATCCCTTGTGATGTATTTAAAAAGAAGTGCTCGAAACAAGCACTGCCTGGCCACCTGCTGATGGTAAACCCTTGTCAATTTATTTGAGATTAATTGGGGATGTCTGTGTGGGTTCTGTACTGCATCACCTTCAACGTCTTTTGGACACCTTGATGTGACAGAGCCAGTAAAAGTAAGCCATCTTCTTGAACTCTCACTTCTGGAAAGGAGACCAGTAAGAGCTTGTCATCAGTTTTTGTTAACACTAAATATTTTAGCAAGCTCCTGCCATTTTAAGTATTGTGGGGAAAACAAAGCAGTCATCTGCCTCCTCTAGCAATTTTCGTAACTCATGAGACTAATTGTTCCTGTCAGGTAGCTGCATAGCTTTTTCATGCTTTATAGCTGACAGCCTTTTTGCATTTGGTATTGGAAGTACAGGCTTCAGCATTATGCTACAGAGAATATCCTACATATTTTAATCACTTCCTATAAACATTCACCTTTTGAAAGAGGCACAGCACTGCACTACAAAGCACAGAAGGGACGGTGTTGAGTCTACAGATTTCTTACCCTCAAGAGGATTTATTGGCAGATGTGTAATGCTCTCAGTAAAAGGCATCAAGAGCAGGCTCCGGTGTGGTCTTGGTGAAATTGTGATCTTTACTTTTATTTCATTCTCTGTGTGTGCTGTGAGTTGATCTAAATTATATATTTCTTTTAATAACCATATCATTGGTGCGTCCTCGAGGGCTTCTTGCAGACAAAGAAACACAGAATAGGAATACACTCTATTTTTTGTGAGGAGAAGTAGAGACTCACTGCTGACAGAGAGATTCTGCTGCAGTAAACTTGTACTGGTGGGACAGGTTTAAGCATTTAATCCTTTTGCTGCTCCTGTTATAACAATTCCTAGAATATAGCAACACTAACAGGATGTTTTTTATAGAGATTAGAAAGGATTATTCATTTTAGTGACTCATCTCCAGCCAATCCATTGTTGAAAACTGCTTCTGATTGTAGAAACAGTATGTTTTCCTGATGAAAGGAAAGCAAACTGAAGAGACCTGTTCCTTTTCAGCCACCAGCTATTCTGACTTTTGCTCTCTGTTAGGAATATAACAGTTAAAAATCCCAGGAAAGTCTAGTTCTCTTCCGTGTGTCACATGTGTTAGTCCAAGCATCTGTCTCTCCCTGTCCTCTACTCCTACAGATTATTCAGAGATAAACACCACAACATCACATAGTGTCTACCCCTCTGTTTTGTTTCAGAGTGGTGTAATGTCTGTGTGTCAATATTAAGGGCACATTCTCATCTGGTCTCGCTTAGAAGTTAATTCTGGGAACAATAGGCCCAAGAATATTTTCTGCAACAAAAGAAATCCTCTTTTGACAAGGTAACAAGAGCAGCCTGATGAAAGCACAAGAGCGAGTATAATGCTCCACCAAAAGATACAAAGATATCTTGCTTTCTTACAGCAAAGCACGAATTGTGGTGCTGAGTAAGGCTCTCTACTCTCATATTCCTCTACTACGTACAAATTCTGCCCCTTTTCTAAGGGCAAACTATAAACTTCAGGTTGACTTCATTTTCTGTCCTCTTAGACTACTTGAAAAGGTTTAAATAGTGAGAACAAACAACAAAAACCTTTACTTTAAAAAACCCTACAGCTTGGAGTGTCTCTTTTAATATTATTTTTCCTGGCACAATAAAGGAGCCTCTTACCTTTTGCTTAATAACAAGGGCTTCTCTGTGAAAAGCTTTCCACTTTAATTTTTTTCTATGTGGGAAACTCAACTTGCTTTCTAAGCACTACTTCTAATCTTTCAGTTTTGTAGCTCTTCTTTCAGCTTGGTACCTGCTACTTTATGGATGCGAGTTGCCAGAAATTTTTTGAAGTATACAAATGCATATCTTCAAGATAACATTTTGGAATATGTTCTCCAAGCAACTAATTGTACCCAGTAACAAAAGTAATATTCTTACATTGTAAACAAAATGGGCTTCAGTTAAACATTATGGAGCAAAAATTGCTTGGATGGATGATTTCCCTGTGAAGCAGGAAATACATGTTCTTTTGCTGTCTTTGACACTGTACATGCTGCCATCTGGGTGTCCTGAGAAAGCACCTGGCTTGCTTCCTTACCTGCTGCTCTAGTCCTTTCTCAGTGGCCACATCAAAGTGCACTACAAACACAAAAATGTCATCAAATGCCAAGCTTTCAACCTTACATAATGCCACTTACTCTGGGCTTCTGCAGTGTGATTTATCATCCCTGTTTTGCAGGTGCAGGAGCTGAGGCAAAGATGCCCACGATCCAGGGACTAGAGCTACGGCCCAACTTCTTCACACACTCGGTGCTACCATTAGGCCATGTCCACACCCCCTGCTGCCCTTGTGTCCACAATTACTGTCAATTACTGCCACTACTCTACAGCTATATAAAAATATTCCTTCTGACATTTTGAAGCATCTCAAAAGATGATATGATAGTACTACGTTTGCCCAGCTTTCCAGTATAAGATGGACATGGAACTCCTGGAGCAAGTCCAGCTCAGAGCCATCAGAATTAGTAAGAGTCGGGAGTATCTCTCCTATGAGGACAGGCTAAGGGAACTGGGCCTGTTCAGCCTAGAGAAAAGAAGGCCTAGGAGGGTGTCAAGAGGTTGGGGTCAGACTTTTCTTGGTGGTGCCAGGCAATAAGACAAGAGGCAACGGGCACAAACTAAAACACATGAAGTTCCACCTGAACATGAGGAATAACTTTACTAAGTGGGTGACTGAGCATTGGAGTAGGTTACCCAGAGAGGTTGTGGAGTCTCCTTCCCTGCAGACAGTCAAGAGCCATCTGGACACAGTCCTGAGCAGTATGATCTAGGTGACCCTGCCTAAGAAGGGAGGTTGGACTAGATGATCACCAGTGGTCCCTTCCAGCCTCAACTGTTCTGTGCTTCTGTGACAAAATGATTCCCAGTGCAGTACTAACCTCAACTCAATCATTCCTAACATTAAAGGCACTGTTTCTGCTCCACTTTCTTCCTGTAAGCCTAGGTAGCTGAGTGCTGATTTTACATGTTATTTGAGAAGTGTCTATATGTAGGTCACTAAGAGTACATTAGGAATGCAGTGACATTTGTCATTCAAACCACCGCATCAACCAAGCCTCTGCAAGTGTTAATTATTTCACAAGTGGCTGCACTCAGTCATGTGTCTCAGGTTGGTGTGTTGCCAAACAAGCATGATTTTTTCTGTAATGAGTCAGAATTTTCTTTGCTCACC
The DNA here is from genome assembly GCA_025448015.1 of Bolborhynchus lineola. Lineage (NCBI taxonomy): Eukaryota > Metazoa > Chordata > Aves > Psittaciformes > Psittacidae > Bolborhynchus > Bolborhynchus lineola. The sequence continues at coordinate 39,356 of JAOEHX010049764.1, forward strand.
TGTACCCTGTTAGATGGGATCACAGTCCTCACATGCTTCCAGAGGGATGTGAAGACACGTTGGGTTACAAACAAAAAGAGGTTAAAATTGCAAACTGCAGCTGTCCTCTGTTTTCTGTCAGATTGCTGAGGTTCCTGCAACACTGTTCAATCTTTCAGGAAACTGAAAGGCAAGAAGCTATTCATTGCCCACAGGAGCTTGAGGGGTTTTGTATTATAGTCAAGTAGAAAGGAACTGTTTCAATTGGTAATGTTGCCAGGAAGATCACAATATAGTTTAAGTCTTTGTCATGAATCCATGAGGTTTTTGCTTACCATAGGCTGAAGCATGAACCATAAACTGAATTAAAAATTGATACAATTTAGTAATGTGTTATAGAGAGACCACATGGGATTTTTCTAGAATTTAGGAACAAATAATCTGTAGATGACTGCTGATGGCTTAATCTCCATTTCATTCTGTGAACAACAGGACATACAGCCAGCTGGGGTTTACTAGATACTTCCAAAGCATTGTTATTTCCAGTTAGAAATGCTATCTGCTGTGAAGTCAAGTACCACAGTGGAGGCTTCTGAGACTTTGCACTCTGCCAGAGTAAAGGCGCTACCCTGATCGTATGCAGCCCAACTGGAGCCATGGCTATGACAGGAAACTGAGCAGAGACAGGGCAGCCTGGAAACTATGTCCCCGGTCATTATGTTTGTTGCTGCTATAAAAAGACTTCAGTCAATTATGAATTTTGTCAGAACATTCTAATATGGGAAGAAGGAGAAGGTCACTTTGATATTAGCTCATATTTATTTGTCTGTCAATGCTCATAAGAAATTGCACACATACACCAGATGCTAGACTGGCCGTGCCCTTTGTGCATTACGCAGGCAATTAAAACAAAAGGAGAATGTCCAAGTGGTAGAGTTTTAGTAATCCCAAAGATTAGCAACTAATCCCAAACCATAATGAATTTTCCATCAGCATGACTTGTAGGTCACTGTCACTATAAATCCAGTCCAGTGAAGTCCATTACCGAAAGGAATGCTCATGGACTGTAGAAAAACAGAACAGAAGCCAGAGTCAGTGACAGAAAAATAATAGAGCACTGCCCACTGGATGATGTATTGACAACCTGTAGATGGCAGTGTACTCAACTACGAAGCATATTCCGCAAGGAAGATCCCTTTAAGGAGGTAAACATTCATCCTCTTTTCCATTTACATCACTTTCTGTCCTGTCCTGTCTTAATAACATTGAGTCCTAGTACCACATGGCTACTAAAATCCTTGTCTTGATCACAAATGTCCTGTGAATGACTGTTACACATGTTGGGTGAAAAGATGAGGACTTCTGCGTAAGTGCCTGAATTCTGGACAAAATGGTTCCACCTCTGTGACCCTATAGAGAAACAGGTGTGTGAAGTCCAAAAAAATCCCCTGGGAAGTGCATGCCTTTGCTCAGTATGAGCATTTTACCCATATGAGCACTGCCAGTGTAGTATTAAGTACCAAAAATCTGTCCTAAATCACATTTAGTGACTTAGGTACCTGAGGCCACAGACCATGGAATTCTGAGGTTCTGGTGCAGATGAAGTACCTTAAGACCAAACTGTGAACCAGAAACCTCACTATAAAAGCCAATTTATCTGGGAGGGAAGGGGAGTTCATGTGATTATTTATGTTGTGACTAAACTGACTGACATGAAACCATGACCTGAGTGAATGTCTGAAATGGTATCAAAAAACATATCTATCCGTGTGTCAACAAATGAATATTTGACATTGTCCCCTGCAGTGTTACAGCCTGTATAGGTGGACAGCTAGATTAGTAAGAAACCAGTTGGATGGTCAGACTCAGAGTGTCTTGGTAAATAAATCGCTTTCTACCTGGAGCAAGCAGCAGAGTAGGTACCACAAAGTCTATCCTCCAGCCTGTGCTGATTAACGTTGTTATTAGTGACCTGGAAAAGGTCATGGAGCACACTCATCAAGTTTGCAGAAAATACCAAATTAGGGGTGGCCAGCCAATACTCTCCATGGAAGAGCTGCCATTCAGAGGCTCCTAGACAGGCTTGAGGGGTGGTCCAACAGGAACTTCATGAAAGTCAAGAAACCAAACACAAAGTGCTGACCTGGTAAGGAAGAATCTTTTGTAATGATACAGTCTGAGGACAAACTGCCAGGATAGAGGGTCTGGGGAAGGAGCTCTGAGGCAGTGAGCTGGACAGGAGCCAGTAGCAAGCCCTGGCAGCAGAGGCAGCCAGCAGCACAGAATCACACAATGGTTTGGGTTGGAAGTGATCATCTAGTTCCAAACCCCCTGCCATGGGCAGGGACACCTTCCACTAGACAAGGTTGCTCAAAGCCCCATGCAACCTGGCCTTGAACACTTCCAGGGATGGGGCAGCCACAAGTTCTCTGGGACAAATGCCAGTGTCTCATCACTCTCACAGAAAAGAATTTCTTCCTAATGTCTAATCTAAACTCTATCAGTTTAAAGCCATTCCCCCTTGTCTTTTCACTACATGCCTTGTAAAAAGTACCTGTACAGATTTCTTGTAGGTGCCCTTTAGGTACTGAAAGCTGCTCTGCAATCTCTCCTGAGCCTTCTTTTCTCCAAGATGAACAACCCCAACTCTCTCAGCCTGTCTTCATAGGAAAAGTGCTCCAACCCTCTGAGCATCTTCGTGGACCTCCTTTGGACTCACTGCAACTTGTGATGCTATTCTCATCCAATTTATCTGGTGATAAATCCTGGCTGGGGACAGTAACCCAGACCCTTGCATCTTGACCACTGGCATAAATCACCATAGATTATACTGACTCAAAAGCATTTAAGTATAGCAGAGGCTGTTGCTCATTTTTTACTATGAATGGTAAACTTGTCAACAGAATAGTTCAACACTTCTTCTCAAATATGGAAGAACCAAATTAAGAGCTATGGGTTTTTTTACATTACTACAGTTCACCACCAGTATCCTGTAATGCACCTGAGCATGACTTAAAGAGCATACTTTGTTTCTAATTTGTTCCTTTTTAAAAGCTGTCTTATAAGTTCAAATTTCATTGGTCATTCACTGTGACTGGTGAGATTTCACTGATTCCTTTAGTTTCCACTATCTCCTCCCTTTTGAAAGTTAAAACGTATCATTGCTGCCATTTTTCTTTCCTTCCCAGGTTCTAAATATTTATTTGGAGGGTTTCTTTATCACTCTGCATCTTTTTCTTTTTTTTCCTTCTTTTTAATCCTTTGAATATTTCCTGATTGCTCAATCATGGTTTTTCATTTAGCATTCAAGAACTAGTTTTGAAGCATTTCCTCCTGTACTTTTTCAAAGCATTTCTCACTCTAGATATACAATTCCAGTTTATAATGTTGCCAATAAGTTCATACATTTAAAAAAATGCCAATTTAAAGCTTGATACAATATAATGCTGATTAGTAGCAGTACTGAGGTCAAATAAGTTTAACCCAATAAAGATGATTAATATACAGGAAAGCATAAATATTCTAAATAGCAGTGAATATTTGCTTGCCCATCAAAAAAAAAGCTCTGACATGGCAACTGTCTTATCATCACTTTCTGTGGATACTTTAAGGTCTGTGTAGGTAATTTACCTAACTCTTCACCCAACTACTTGCACGTTTTCATACTCCCATTAAAAATGTCTAAGGTCATCCACTTGTTGCAACCACCTAAAAAAATGAGGCCTTTCTCCTAAATATTCTTAAGGTAGATAGTTCCCACAATGCAGCTAACACATGGACAAGGTGACTTCCTGGGGTGTCTTCCAACCTCAGTGTACTACTGATTGTGCTAATATCCTGCAGTACCTTCAATGTCTACTTCAGTATTACCTGTTCTCATGGCTTCCAATTCTGTGAAACATCTACTCTGTCATTTTTAATTGCTTCTCACTGAGTACATTATAAAATATAAAAGCCTGTATATTTTAAGGACTCTTGAACCTGGACAACACCATCATTCATAGAAATGGGTTTCAGGTTCAGAAGCACTAGCTGATATCTATAGCCAGTGGAATCCCATAGACCCAGTGCTTTATACAGCAGTGCTGGTTCCATAGCCTTTCTGAGCTGCTAATTACTAAGATAATTCTCCTTGTTAGCTAAGGAAGATCTGGTTCCTAGTTAAATGTAGAGCAGGGACCATGGCAATAGATTAAATCAGACTCAGGAACTGAGAATCACAGAACAGTTACGGTTGGAAAGAACCTTAAAGCCATCTAGTTCCAACCCCCTGCCATGGCAGAGATGTCTCAGACTGGACCATGTCACCCAAGACTCCACCCAACCTGGCCTTGAACATTGCCAGGGACAGAGCATTTGCACTACTTTGGGCAGCCTTTTCCAGTGCCTCACCACTCTCACGTTAAAGAACTTCTTCCTTATATCTAACCTAAACTTCCCCTGTTTTAGCTTAAATGCATTACTTCTTGTCCTATCATATAGCACTCTGGAAAATAACAGCACTCTTTGGAGACCCTCCAACTTTGATCTCACCCTTCTAGCATATACTTGTTTTGGACAGTGATATTGCACAATGTTGTCATTCCTTCCTCAGCCTGATTTTCTTTTTCTTACAGAACTGAGGTCCAGGTTGTACAACCTAGGACTCTTTTCTTCATCAGCTTTCTAGGAAAAAAGCATTGTTCCCATACAAACACATGCCATGCTTTGATAGCCCGTGATGTCTCCACCACACACCTGGGCTGTACCTTTTCCACTGGGTTATGATGCCTTCAGTATTCTGTGCTTGAGCTGCTGCTTCTTCACCACCTTCCCATCAGCTACTTCAACTTACATTCTGAGAAATTGCACTCTCAGCATTTTTAGCTGCTCCAGAAAGTAAAATCTAGCATGTGTAGTAAATCATTGATCTTCATTTTTATTAACTTAGCACTAGAGGTTCAGAGTAAGAGACTCTTGAGTCTTCGGAGAAATAAAAAAGCAGTGGAAGTAGGGAAAGGTGTGCTCACTCCATTAGTGACTGTGTTCCAGCGGCTGACACATCACTGGGTGTAGCCTACAACAGCTATAGGAACTATTGTAATTTAAAACCATTTCTCAGGGATTTTCCACTGGCTTCAGATCCTTCAGATTTATGAGCTCTACAGTTGTTCCCCACTCTACCTTGGAAAACTTCTGTACCAGGCATGTGAAAAGAGTTCCCTATTTTGGCCCTGACTTTACCTTTCTGGGGTTGAACCAGACCTCTGAAGATCATTCAAATTCCCTAAATGCTGCTTAATTATTTGTGTATATGTGGGAGTGGTGCTGAACTAGTCCCTTCTAGTTTCTTACTTGTATGTACATAGAATCACATAGTCATTGAATAGTTCAGGTTGGAAGGGACCATAATGATCACCTGGTTTCAACTCTCCTGCCATGGGTAGGAACACTTTCCACTAGACCAGATTGCATGTGGTATCCACGGATGTATAATGATATGTTCATGTAGTTTCAACTGCTCTAAGATGCAGGTATTAAGCTATGCTCTACCCAGTTGAGGGTAAAATAAAAAACAAAAGACAGTGGACTGGACTTAAAGATAAAATGAGCTCTCCAGCTGTGAACCATCCAAATGCATGCATCAGAGACTTCAAATTTTGCTGAACTTGTAATCAAGGTTGTGCAGATACCCATGGTTTTGATGAACTGGACAATGTGTGGTGAGCAAAAATAATGGTAGATGGGAGAAAGAAGAAGAGTAAAAAAATTTCTGATCTCAGCGACAGAGTGCTGATACTTGTGGAAAAGCATATGGGGTAAGCCCAAATGTTTGAGAGAATTATTGAGTAGCAGTTAACATCCAGCCACACAGTGTCATGCTTTGAATCAAATTCTGAATTCAGATCTTGTGGGAAAGAGAAGGGTATCCTTGTAATGCAAAAATGCATAGAATGTGGTATCCAATGTAAAGGAAACGGACACAGATTGAAAACAAACAAGTCATCAAGCAGAAGACATAAAATGAAAACACATGTACTGCCTACTTCATTTCACTAAGAGAGGCTGAACCTTACCTGAAGGATGCATTTGTAAATGAGTGGATGCATTTTTAATGCATTTGTACCTCCTCTCATTCAGAAGGTTCACTCCTTAATTTCTGCAGTCTCTGAGAGTAGGTGTTTACCTGTTCAGGCCCTCATTCCCAGCTGAGCTCTGTGTCTCCCTGTTGTGCAGTCCTGTACACTTGTACTAATTGTGCATCTAATTGTTATTTAAAGGAGGTGAAACAGCAGCACAAAGGAGATGCCTGGCAGTGGCCTTTTACTTTGTGGCAGTGCTGTAAATTGCAGCAGAGGTAAAGAGTGGCTCTAACCTCTGACTCTGACTACCTACTATAAAACAAAGAACTTTTTTGCCATTTAAATGCAGCACCTCTACACTGACAAGCTTTCCTGAAGACTTTCCCAGTATTGAGGTGATCTGGAGGGAAGACCTTAGCACCCCTTTGGGCCTACTTGCTTGCATATCTCAAACGTGTGAGTTTCACAGGAAAAGGAATTTGACAAAGTTTTAAATTACATGGGCAAATTAAAAAAGGCACAGAGAATAAATGAACCGAAGTCTGCCTACTGAGAACTAGCAAGTGTCTATCTTCACTCTGACAAAGAGATAACACACAAAGCTGGGCCACCTGACTTGAACTAATTTGGACACTTGGGACAGTCTAGGTATGTACTAAAAAAAGACATTTCTCCAAGAGACACATCTACATTGATAGGTAAAATATGAAGTTACCCCTATATATTCCATAAAATTGCTTGTTAACTCAAAAGTTGCTACATAAAGTTACTTTTTTATTAGCTGAGGAAACTTGATGACTATCAAATGCAGTAACACAGTGACATTACTTCTAAAATTGCAAGATCCATGTTGTTTGGGTCAGTCCTATTAAATCAGAGCTCTTATCAAGTTCATTTAGCTATACCTTTAATAATCCTTAGCATACACCACTGAAACCATTGTGCTTTATTATCCAGAAGCAAACAATGCTGATCATTTAGCTAGATACTAGACAAAGCACACCTCTGTCAGAGCCTTTGGCTCTAAGCAGTTTCTGGAAAAAAACCCAGACACTATCTGGGAACACATATTACCTGCATGAAACACTCTGAGTGGCAGAATTAAGTAGCTAAAACCAATAGAGCTGAAATTTCCTGGAAATTTGGAAGGCAAATGGCTTCAACAGTGCTTCATTCTGTATCTGCACTGATGAATCTACAAAGTTTTGTCATATATGCCAGAAAGAAAAGCCAAGTGAAGTGAAGGAGCCCATGCTGATGTCACAGAAAAAGTCTTCATCCTGGAGCAAAGGAGAGAGATCCGTTTGTTAAGGAGCATAGGACTGGAAAAGATCTCTGGATTTTCGGTATACTGAATGGAAAAAATCCTGTGTCCTTGTAAAATCTTACTGCAAGTGTGCCACCTTCTTAAAAGACATCATAGCTAAAACGGGTGATTGTACAAATGAAATCTGCTTTTGCTTGACATGTATTTCACTAAGTTCTAAGTGCAACTTTGCCCTGGACTTTGAAACCTTTTAGTACTGAAAAGCCAGTAGAGCTATGCAGCTGGACAGTGGGGCACAGTCCAGTGGACGTGAAAGCAGAGAGGTGGAAAAGATCATGCATTTAACCAAATAAATCCAGCTTGGTAGACTATAGTGATAGGTAATTAATACTGATTAGAAAAGACAGAATCGTTATATTCCACACAAAACCACTCTAAAATTACACTGATGAAGACTGCACTGTTCTCTCCTGCTACTTTAGCAGACACAGGAATGGTTGCAGCATGAAAAACATCTCCAGGTCACAGTGAACATGGACACAGTGAAGTTTGCTTAAGGCCGAAGGTTAGTAGATACTCCCACAGTGCTTTTTGAACATGTCTAGCTATGTAGTGAGCACAAACTTACTTTCTATCTACATTGTGCATTGAAGACAAGCTGGGGGAGTGGGGGATGCTTGGGTTTGAATTAACTGTGAGTTTAGGCATAAATTTACTCTTTACTTCAACCCCCCCCCAACTGAATCAGGTTCTTGAGCCCCAGCTTGGGAAACAGGCTGGAAGTGTACACAAACCACACACATGAGTCTGCTACTTAGATTAGTTAATAGACTGGTTATAAATATCACATTAACATCATGTAATCGTTGTCACTTCTGTTATCCTTAGCTGCTAAAAGAAAGTATTGGGAATTACATTTTCAAGGGACTTCTCTGCACGTCAGCTGAAACCAGTTATGTTACACTTCGGCTTGTGTAATGTGCTGCTGTCGGCTGGAGCCCAGATGCGCAGTCAAAAAGACTTTGTCAAGCCCTTGGCTCTGATGGGGGAGTGAGGAGCAAGCAGGTTATTTCTAAACTTTAGCAGCTAGCCTGCATTAGTTAGCTCACTTCTACGTGCAGCCTGAACACTCCCGAAATGTCTGTCACAGGACATAAACATTTATGATTTCTTTAATGCCAAATCCTTGGGCTCAGAACCAGTTAAGCTTAAATGAATACCAGCTATTCTTTGCTATTTCAGCTTAAAGTAAACTCAGTATGCTTAGTTATTCAGCAATCAGTTACTTCATGCTTTCAGTGTGTGACAGGACAATCATGCCTGTCTTACTGGTTCACAACACCCTGCAGACAATCTCAGCTCCTGGTATGAAAGAGTACACTGGGCCACCCATATTGGCAGATGTGCCATTGCTGTGTGACTTCTGATGAAGCGGACTGAAAAAACCCTTCACAAAGAGAAAGGAAATAGCCATTTGAAATAAGGGAGTGCCAGAGGAGACTCTCATCCAGGTTATTCGCTGGTGTTAGGATCTGATTCTTAAGCTTTGGGTGTAACTCCCTGCTCCACAGCCATGTCTTTCTTGCTCTCTCATTTGTTCTGGCTTCATGCCTCTGTTTCACTTCTTGCTCCTATAACATACTCACATGGCACACAGACCCAGTGCCATGCAAGCTAAGTTATATGTAGTTATATGACATGAAGCAGCAGCCCATTTTTCTGAGTAAAGACTATAGATTTTATTCTTAAGGGGCTTGAGATTTTGCTAAGGAAATAGTTTTGCTCAGCAGGGAGTTTGTGCAGCCAGTTTCAAATCACAGAAAACCTCTTGAGGTATTTGCAAGACCATCTTTGCCTTTTGCTTTGCATTGGTATATTCATACACATAAAATTATCAGCAAGAGGTGTTTTGCTTTGTATTCTTTTTTCCTTTATGCCAGGAGTCTTTTCTTCATGACCTGTTTGGAACTGAGCCAAACTTCAGTGGTATAGCATCAGTGATTTTAGCCGGGGTAAATACCATCTGTTTTCCTTTTCTGAGAGACTTTAGATGGTAACCCCACCCTTCAAGGCTGAGTTATGATCACACCACTCTCTCAAAGAAGACAAGTCGGGTTACAGTGCTCACTAGATTAACCAAACATAAAATGTGAATGCAACAGTTCACAATCACAATGAGTAAATGCCCTTGAGAAACAAGAGTTCCAGTTTAACAGAACAACAAATTAGCTTGTTATGAATAACATTTACAATAACTTCACAAGTGAAGCTGCCATTCTGTTCTGCGAACTGTATAAGACATGAAGTCACAAGGTGAAACTGCCAACTGCTAGGAAAGAGAATAAAATTCACTCCTTTGCATCAGTGCTGATTAGAGATAACAACTATTGCATTTCAATTTGTGTTCTTTTTAACCTGCTCTTGCTCAGCTAAAGGTCCTTTTCACTGATGACAGTTTTATAAGATACATCTTGCAGGTGCTGGACTGCATTCAGAATACACAAATCACTCTGTAGACTAAGAAGGTGAACCTATTTAAGAATGATCTTACAGTCTTTTCAAACCTAAATGATTTTATGATTCTATAAGGAGTCTTTGATTTCAAATGAGAGCTGTGATATGATTAAATTTTCTCATATGCGTATCTGTTTGCAAGATTAAGCCTGAAGCATGAAACTTAATGCATGATTTTAAAAAAGAAAAAAGGAAGAAACAGGTTTTTGGTGAAAGAACAGAGGAAATAATGCCTTTTCATGCTTTACTGACTTCATATATCTTTCTACTTAAACTATGTATATTGATTAGTGATTTTTTATTTGTGTGTGTGGTGGAGCAGAGGTCAGAGTTGCAAAACCAAGTAATGAATAAAAATAAGAAAGAATACTTTTCATCAGGTGAGAAAGCATAGTGACAGAGACGCAGAGTCTGGTGTTGAGAAGCATCCAGAAGGCAAGGCAACAGCAAAACTCTGCCTCTGCCAATTTTAGGGTTGGAAAGTGAAGGGACAGGTTTTGAAAGCAAGATGGATAGCAGTTACATGCAAAGTCCTAAGCAAAGAGACACGCGAGACAGTTGTCAGCAGCATATTCTTCCCCCCTTCCTCACATTGTGATCTACTTCAGACAGCTTACCTTGGAAAAAAAATAATGTTTACTATGCTTTTGGATGGCATGATATTGTTGAAAAAGCCACACCTTTATATCAGTAGCAGAATGGCCAGAGGCTAGACTTCACATTTTCTGCATCTGTGGGCACTGGGCTCAGGCTAGTTAAAGAGGCTGAGCTCGTTCTCTGACACCATTTCACACCTATGCAGATTCTGCTTCATTCTTGAAAGATCTATTTGGAGCTGAAATTTGAAAAATGCACAGGACAGGAAGTGAGAAGAAAAAAGTTTTCTGAGATATGACTGAAGAGAAGGATAAGGCAAACTCATTTAAGCAGTAAGCATGCCATGGTCAAGAGAGGAAAATAGAGACTGCAGGGAAGGCAATTAGATCCACAGGCATATGGTCAATATGATCTTAGAGCTCAAGAACAAATTAAGGGATGTAATGAACCTCACCCAGAAGGGATAGGTGGGATTCAGTTGAGTCTAAGAGGCTGAAACTGTCGTTATGGTATGTAGTTGTCACTTGTCTAAGCTCCTGCTACTGTCAACAGAGGTTTAGTCAATGGGATCCAGACAGAAATTCAGCAGACAAGTTGCTTGCAGCATGATTCAGCTGTCTAAACAGGGATATCTACTGCCAGTAGAGGTATCCTAGGCTGTGCCATCTGGCCTACAGCTGCCACTCCTGGAACAAATAGGGCAAACAGATCTGGATTATACCTGCTGGCCCACACAGATATCTCAGATACCTGTGTGCATCTGAAATAGATGCTGGGCATTTCTGTTTAAAGGTGCATCCGAATCAGCTGAATTGAGTCCTAGACACCTATTTTAGAATGAACTTCTAGAATACTCTCCAGGCTTTCCTGAATTTGTTTTAAACTCGATGATCTTAAGGTCCTTTCCAACCCTAACTATTCTATGATTCTATGATTCCCATAGAGATGTTAATTCCAAGTTAGTCATTAACACTACCCTCTCAGATGTACATACAGGCGGGCTTCTACTGAAGCCGAGGCATATAATCTAAAAATGGTACTAAAGATAGTACTAGTGGACACCTGCTGGTACTCTGACATACTTTTTAGTTTTAATCAACTACAAAGGGAGGTTAAGACTGAAAAGCTTGCACTTTGGTATCTGACTTTTAAGCAACTGAAATGAGGTGAAGTGAAACCCAGTCTAGTTCCAGAACAAGAATCAACAAGATTTAGGTCTGATTTACACAAGAAAAAGTATTTTCCACATGATGCAACTTTATCTGAATGATTTCAGACTGGTATGAACACTTTTATTCTGGGACCTTTTTCCAACCTAGCTTGTATTGCTTGTGAAGAGGCTGGAGGAAACTAGATCCAAGATAAGTGTGCCTGTGTGGTATAACTCATAACATTTCTCTGAAGAGAAAAAGGCTTGGGGATAGAAGAAGGGGAAGAAGAGAAGGTCTGGTAAAACTAGTGTCACAGAGGAGGTTAGTAAAACCATGGACAAGGGTAGTAACAGGAAGCCTCATTTAAATTCCTTCTGATTGTATAATAGTGATGATAAAAAGTGTGCTCCATTTGCTTTGTTTTTAAATAGTTTGTGTTTTTATACTTACTGGCTGTTCCTTTCATTGTGAGCCTTTTGTTTGATACAAATTGTTTCAATATGTCTTTGAACTGCCTGTTTGAACACATGGCTTAATTCACTTCCATTTTCAGGAAGAAAATATCCCAAGCACTCAAACACATTTAGAAATAACCCCACACTCATAAAACATTAAAATCTCTGCAAGTGCCTGGAGTAGGAAATGATGCTGGTTTGTAAGATGTGCAGTCTATTTGAAAGCCAATTGTGTATTTCATTTAAAATGAAAGTATGTAAAAACAGTTTGTTGGTTTAAAGCAATTTTAAGTTAAGCTGTCCTTTTAAATGACTTCCATCTCCAAAGCTGCTAATTTTTGCAGCCACTATCAGCAGTCTCCAATCCTGCGAATGCTTGTGCATGACATGACAATTGCCGTAATCTAATTTACTTCAGTGGAACAACAGGAAAGAGTAATGTTATGTTAGATGGTTTTTGCAGAAGCAGGGTCACAGTATTCCTGCTTCCTAACTGAGGGACCTAACTTCAGTTGCTTCCATGTTGTGCACAGGAACCAGATCAGAAGGTTTCTTATATTGGAAACCAGGTAAACTGATCTTAGCAACAGACATTACTGTAAATGTTCTGAATAGATTCCTAATCTTTCATCTTATTAAAATGTTTGTCAAACTTGCTAGCTGGTTACTGCTCACTGTGATGCAACCTTTCTTCTGAAAATGGCATGGATTGTGGTCAGATGAGAACTGATGTCATCCTAGAGTTACAAATATGCTTCAAGATGTGTATCTGTAATCATGTTCAAAACAAGGAATAGTTTGTGTTACCAAAGACCTATGACACAGTTATAGAAAAGGGTTTTGCAAAAGGTATTGAGAAGGAAGCAGAGAAGACATTCTTTCAATATCTAGTTTGCTGTGCCTTGTTTCATGAGCCCTTCAACTTTGCCACTTAAAATGAAAGTTGTCTTTGTACAGGGGTTTATTTCTGTATTTTTTTTTTAACATATCATTTTGCTGACACAAAGCCAATTCAATTATTCCCTCCTAGGAAATGTCTGAATCACAGTCTTCAATGTGGAAACACGGGGAGCCTAATTCACCTTTACCAAGGAATCCATTCTGTGGAAAGTCTGGAAACTTTACAGTGTTATTTGCTATATTGGCTGAAGTATTTTTGTTCCAGTAAAAACAGATGCTATTCCTTAGTATTAAGACAGATTAATTTCACAGATACAATGGAATCCCATTACAGCAATCTGGTTTTGTTTTTAAACAGAACAATTTCATTGTATGCACGACGCCTGGTTATAATATAACTGTTTTGATGTGCAAATGGAAATCTGGGAATCTGACTTTCTTACACTATATGTAAAAGGTGGCTATATTTGTAGACTCTAAAAGTGGATTCAACTGTACAAGTGTTTGAATACATACCATCTGTGTTAAACATATGTTCTTTTTAGGCCTGAATTTGCCACTGCCATTATTTCTTTGAAATGACTATAATGCACTTCAAACAGACTGGTCATTTCAGAATTCAAGATTAATTGACAGCCATCTCGTAAAAACTCAACACATTAATTGTATCTTACTCTGAAATTAACAAAAAAAAAGGATTAATTGTGAGATGAGGCACTTCCCAATGCTGTAAGGATAACTTCATGTGGCCTAGGGTAGAGCTGTGCACAGATTTGATCTTCAGAAGTGGTGAAAGAGGACCTTAGGAGCACAGGAACAAAAGGCAAGTGGAAAACGACGAGCAGCCTGCTGTATTGTTGTCACATCTGGTCCCAGAGACAGGAGTGAATGGAGAGCTGTTCATAAACAGCTGAGCTGTGGCACAGTTCTCCCGCAGGCTTTCCAAGTGAGGTATGTTTTCAGTGAGTAGAGGCTTAGTTACGGAATTCAGTTCTCTTTCAAGAACATCTGTGGCTTGCTTTTCTAATTAGAAGGGCAGTCCACAAACAAACTACTTTTTATGCTGAGAGAAGAAACAGTGTCTCAGAAAGCATCTCAGGGCTTTTAGATGCAACAGCTCACAAGGGGAAAACATAATCAGGCAGCTGTGCTTTTCAGAACAACCACATCACTTTTTGATAGTGTCGTTGTCACTGAGCCTTGTCAATTACATGTGTGATGTAAAACGAAATGTCAGTGGGTCTTCCATTTATTATACTCCATCATAATTGATAGCCTGAGTCTTTCCAGCACTGACTTTGATCTTGCTGCCTGATTTATGTGAGCTGACTCTAGTTCCCTGGAAAACCTCGGTTGAAATCAGTAGGGTTGTGGAAGGGTATGTATATTTGCCCTGCAGAGCAGGCTGCAGGACAGAAAAATAATTCTATAATACTGAAAATTGCTTTTTGGATTTGCTACTATGAAATGCCAGGCTAGTATACTCAAAATTCTCATTTTCGTATGTGTGCCTGTTGGTACATGACTGGAGAATATGTATTTCTGGAACACTGGGTTAGATTACCGAGCTCTTCCCAGACAACGCTTCCCTGACTCACAGGGCATTGAGACTAATGAGTGGATACAGAGATCTGAATTTAGCCCATGAAGATAAATAAAGAAAAGGAAAGCAGATTGTAACAACAGCAGCAATAAAAATTAATAATTATTTTTCGTATCAAATGGTTTAAAAAGTTCTCACTGTTTTCCCAATTCCCCACCTCTCACAGCCTGTTCATATCCTCAGACTTCTTCCCTCATGCTTCGTCAAGATCTGTGGCAGCTGGCCTCTTGGTGACTACTTACTCAAGACAACACCAAGTTGTCAATTTATAGGCTTGCAGGCCCCCAGACCCCTGAGATAGTATAATTTTATTTATTAAAATAAAATTTGAATTCTATTAGCTTCCTGGACAGTGTCCTTGGCCTGGGAAGAATACAGGGACATTGTCCGGGAAGTTAGGGATCAGGTCAGGAAAGCTAAGATCCAGTTAGAATTGAGTCTGGCCAGGAATGTCAAAGATGTTTGCCCATTTTGTATTTTTTTTCCTGCTTTACAGGAACCAGAGTCTTCACTCTTCAACCTGGCCATTTCTACCTTTCCACCTCATTTCAGTCTTTGGCCAGGTCCAGATCTCCTTTCACAGGCCTGTTCCTCCTGTCCTTCTTCCAGAGATCTTTCCTTCTGCTGTCTCTTCCCCCTGCCTGTAGCCCCCTTCCCACCTTTGCCCTGGAGTCCTTTCCCGGGTAAAATTGAAGTCTTGCTCTGCCCTCTGCAGCTTCCACCTGGAACATGTGAAGAAAGGTTGGAATTTCTAGACAATTGACTATAAAGAAGAGGTGAAATCGCTGTTTTTCAAAGCCTTATAACTGGACCATATTGGCTGGAAAAAAGCAGGTTTTATGTGTAATCCACTAATCCCCCCTTAGATTTAAATGCTTTCTGTGAACCTCAAGGTGTAAGAGTAGGTTTTGAATGCACAAAAGACTCTCTTTTCCCCACACTCACTCTCGTGGGTGGCTGGACCTTGCCATGACAAATTTTCCACAAAAATTTGGTATTCAGTGTTTGCCTCATTCTGAAGTCTTTCATGCATGTAGCTGGATGGTGACAAATCCTACAATGGGAAGTCTTGTTAAGACTATTATAGAAAGTGCCAGCCCAGCTTCCTAGCAGGAGTTGCTACCAATCCCAGTTAGTATATAAATGAAAAAAAAATAAAAAATCATTTATTGATTTTAAACACCAATAACTGAAAATTCTAGTAAAATATGTTACACTGACACTGTGTTTTGGTGTCACCTCACCCAAGACATAGTTTAGACAGCTCAAAAAACACGACTTTGAATAGCTTTGTAGCAAATTCTGACTGAACAACCAACCGTAAGAGATAAAAGAGGTAATAAACATGACCAGATTTTTATTTTTTTTTTCTTAATATGAAATTGGAGGAGGGAGGAAATAATAGGCTGAGAAATGTTTCATTTCTTCTTGTCAGGGTGAAAGAAAAGAAAAATACACCCAAGATGGCTCTTTAAAAGCACCATTTAAATGAGACCACTGTTGAAGGAGGTGGTTATTTTTTTTTATCATAAAAGCTTGACAGCCTCCTTTTAGGGCTGAAATGCAGAAACAAAATGAAATCTTTTGTGTGATGGATTGAGTTTAATGCACAGCAGTGTTCTGAGTGGGAAAAACAGAGAAGTGATTAGGTTATTTTTATTACTTTTGCTAGAGAGACTGGATACTGCTGCTATAACTAGTCACTGGGGTATAATTAATAGCCCATTTGCTAATAGAATGTAGAGCTTTAAAGGCAGATGCTCTTTGGGATTTCAGCTATCTTGCTGCATCCCAGAGGGCCGTAAAGAGAGTGGAGGTGCGTTGCACAGACCCAGTTGTTTCTCCTGGACCCTACACAATTAACCCAAGTTGCGGAGAGACCTTTGCTGTGCAGAGGTCTAGGCAGACTATGGGGCCTGCCTGGCTGCTGCGGCTGGGCTGCGAGCCCTTTGGCAGCCTTCACACCAGGGTGTGTGCGCTCGGACGCCAGCCGTGCCAGTGCCAAGTCCCAGACTCAGCTCGGCAGCAGGGACAGGCGGGGCTGTTTTGCAAGAGGAAATGAGGAACCATTTTGACCATCCCAAGCCAGATGGTGAGGGCTGGCTGGAGAAGCGAAGAGCAACCCAAAGCCTTCACTTGAGCTCAGACCTGCTGGTACCTGGTAAAATCTGCTGGTGCCACAGACAGAGTGTATCTTCATATCACCCCATCAGAGGCAATCCTTCTTCCTCATCCACTTGCAGCCATGGAGGTGTTTTCTGCTGAAGCCAACCCAAGGTTAGCTGACAGAACAGTAACTTTCCAGCACCTCTGAGTGGAGTGTTGCAGGTCTTTACAAGAAAAGGGGTGAGGAAGGAACTTGGTCTCACTCCAGTTGCTTTGCATATATGTGCTGGTCCAAAGGGAAAAAAGAAGCAAAGTCAACCAGGAACTTGAAAATGGTATGTGTAAGAGACTCCCTGACACCTAGTCCAGTGCATGTATTATCCTGGTTTTAGGATACATGTCATCCTTGCAGAGCCAGATTCAGGTTACTGTGAACTTCAAGCTGTCCCAATTTGTGCTGGAGATGGGGGTCAGTCTCCCATTAGACTAAAAGTACAAAGACCAGAACCATGTCTCACTGGTACTGTCTCCTCTAGTTCTTATTTCACGTGTAGGTAGGAATATGGACCCAAGTACTAATTAACATGTTCCTGATTAAAATGCTATTTACGACTGAAGGAAAGAGCATTTAAGATAATGTGTGTGGCAGATATTAAGAAAATAAGTGCAATGAAAGCTCTGGAGGCTGCCTGTGTTACCCAGAAAGGATGCTAAGAGAGTGAAAATGCAATTTGTTGGTGGTGCACTGTGATCTTTGAAGATAGGCAGTCTATTTCTCTGCTTCTCTGACACATTCTGCAGGATTCCAGAAATACAAGATTCAACAGACTCCAGATGTTTTTTCCATTTTATTCTGAATTGTTTGTACCAGTGTGGATGTCCCTATATGCCTTGTATATCTGTTTTCAACTTTTCTCCCTGAATACCTGAGAATGCAGTCAGCCAGGGAAAGGACGTACATGAATTCCTTCTCCTGTCCAATGCTGCCTCGCTGCTGTCCATGTAGATTTTGTTTCA
Organism: Bolborhynchus lineola; assembly: GCA_025448015.1. Lineage (NCBI taxonomy): Eukaryota > Metazoa > Chordata > Aves > Psittaciformes > Psittacidae > Bolborhynchus > Bolborhynchus lineola. The sequence continues at coordinate 57,007 of JAOEHX010049764.1, forward strand.
CGGTTTCCATTTACGTTTCAGGCCACACAGAGAGAGTAGATTCAGAGTTTGCTACCTTTCTAAGCATGGCTATTATAGCAAATGCTTGTTTAGCGATTTAGGGCCCATTAGTGGTGGAATGGCTGTGAACAGCTTCCTTGGGGCTTCCCCAACCTTGGGGACCAATTCTGTGCTCAGCCCCTGGCCTGTGGTGCCTCTTGGAGTGTCTGTGCCCAAATTTGCCGATCCAGACCAGCCTTGCTAACTTGATGTTCCAGCCTGACCTCGGTCCATTCCCCTCCCCACAGCCCTGCCTGATTCCAGCGACCACCCTGGGGACTGTGGGTCTGTGCTGGGTGGGTGAGGGCCCAGCTTGCCCCACCACTGCTCCCAGATGTGTCCCCCCGCCTGTGCAGGGCAGTGCAGTGGTGTGCCCAGTCTCGTACTCAGATCTGCTTCAGGGTTGATTTTTCTCTTAATGTTTTTTAAATTTCATTTTCTTTTTTCCCCACTGTGATAGCTGGTACCACAGCAGGTAACCCTGTATCTGTGGCTTTTGAGAGCTATCACAGCAGACTCAGATATACAGTGAACTTAGTTTCCAGAGCTTAACAAACTACTGCACACCAGTGGCTGTGGTAGCTCCTTTTGTACATACTTAGTCTGCAGCAAATGCAAGATAATTCATCTAATCTTAACTCTTTATTACTGCAGGCTCAATTAAATCCAATTATCTCACATTTGTGAGATTACACACACACAGGATTATTGATGCTCAGCTGGTGGTGGAGAACCTGACAACAGCCGAGCCCAGCCTAAATATTTCTTACTACTGTTAAGGATAATTTATACCGCTGTCTGGAACTCTTCTTAGTTTGTTCCCATAAAGCTTTATCTCCGAGAGAAGGTGGTACGCTTCCAAATGCCAACTCGTGTTAGTAAAGGAATTTACATGAGGCTAAACTGGTGACAGTGGAGGAAAAGACCAGGCTCTGCAGCAAATGGAAAGTCGTAGGCTCAGGCTTGCATGATACTCCATGCATCGAAAGGTTAGGAAATTCCCCTACAGGAATCCCAGGCCCTGCACAGCTAGCCAGAATTTATCAATCAGAGATGTTTCTAGAGATGATGTCATGCAATATTTTTCTGTTACTAGTTGGTGTGTTTCAATAGGAGAGAAGTTAAAGCTCATATCTCCCCAATACATTTACAGTTAAGTTTTGGAGAAGCTTACAGCTAAGCAGGTACACATGATGAAAAACCCAACCAGAAAAGACGGAAGAACTCAAAGCATAAATGAAAAAGGTTAAGTCCAGTAGGAAGTGTCGGTGGTGGAGAAGGGCAATTACAGGCAATCTCTGAAGACACAAAGAACTTTCTTAGCAAACTAGACCAGAAATAGAAGAAGGACCATTAAAATATGGCATATATTCTAAGGCCCTGATGAGTAAGATATTAATAGAAAAAGAATTGCACACATGTGATGCTCTGCCATCTGAAGCTTAGTGACTCCCAGAAATCTGCTACTTAGGCAATCCATTATTCACATGATAGAAGCACGTGATAATGATTACAAAATAAGGTGCACACTCTTGTTTGTGTGCACAGTCCAGAGCACAAGGTGAGCACAAATTACCTTTCCACATAAAACAAGTAGCTGGCTTTCCAGGTAAGATAGTAATGGCTTGTTATGGTGCAACTAAAAAAAGAGATCTTCATCTATTTCCCTCAAGCAGATTTTATGGCTTTTGAAGAGCTAATTTTGTATCAGAATGATCTTGAGTGCCATACTGCTAGCACTCCAGAAAAGTGTTCCAGCACCTGCTCTCACACAGACTTGTCTCTACTTATATTCCTAAAAAGAAGACCAAATGAATTATACTATCTGCTATTAATCTTTTCACATATCTCTCCTATGACATTGTAAATACTCAGCAGTTTCTAGTTATGCAGTAACAGGAAAAAGTAATACACTGCATTATGGATAACTTCAATTTCGGAATAAGTGGAGGACCAAATGTTTGATCTCTATACAACACAAAGTACTTGAAAAATGCATACCCCCACAGTTTTGGCATTGTTCAATGACAAAAACTAGACAAGAACAAACTGCGGCCATGTCAACTTTTTAGTAAAGCACCCTTTCTGAGCACTGTGATGGACTGTGAGTCAAGTTGCTTGCTCTTTATGTTCAGCACATACAACAGGGATTTCGATAAGGTCAAAATCAGTAAGGTAAACCTTGAAAGCATTTGCTATTTATAAATCACT
>JAOEHX010049764.1:67944-116268 GCA_025448015.1 Bolborhynchus lineola
AAAACCCCAAATGTTCAGGAGCACACTGAAGATAAGCAGTTTAATATCTCTTGTAGAGCAGAATACAAATTTCTCCAAAGATGGAAACCCATTTGTAGACTGCAAAACTATCAAATCCCAAGGTGTGACTCGGGGCACTGGCTTTCATATTGTGGCCCAATCCATTTCATCATCTTCTCCACTAGCTACTGGGCATGGGGTTTTTAAACTGTGAGGTCGAGAAGGGATTGGATAGGTGCTTATGCCTGTTTGTCTGCAGCCAGAAAAATATGTCTGGAAAATTGACTGAAGAACAGAATCTGCATTTTAATACAAATTAACCATCACTCCCGTGGAAATAAAACAAATTTATAATTTACAAGCTTAAATATTAAGGAAGCTATTTTTAAGTAGATGCAATCTTCACCCTAGTATGTAGCATTTTATACACTCCATTTTTATGAGTTGGCATTAAAATATGACTCATTTTAACAGAAAAAAAAAAAGGATTAAGTATGTTACTCTGAAGTGAAGCTGCCTATTACCTATTTAAAAAGATTATAACGCGCCATGGAGACATCATTTCTGGGGCCAAACAAAACATTACTCAATGAAGAAATAGCATGAAATATAAAATGTTCAGCGGAGAAAGGGTATTTGGAATTAAGCAGTTTCATTGCCAATAAACAGCATCATAGTAAATAATGTGCATGTAGAAAAAAAAGTATACTTATTCTTCACTATTTGAGATGTAACACCTTAGTATGAGAAACTAAGAAAGATACTGCTCATCCACAAAGTCCATACAGGGAGAAACTAAACCCCACCACACATTTTGATTCTGAATGTCTTACCACTGATGCTAATTTCCTCATGATATCTGCCTGATTTAGAGCTAATCTTCTGTAAATTAACTCCTAATGCTGTCTGAAATAATCCTCTTAATGCTGGTCTGTCTTGAGTACTTTATATCAAATACCATGAAATACACAATCATACACAAGGCACATAGCATTTGTAGTGCTGTTGGCTGCTCTCAAATATGTGCTGTGCCATGAAGATGTGAGCAAGGCACAGAGCCTCGAGGCCCTGGGGCAGCTTTGGGACAGCATAAGGTCATGATGCTCTGGTTGTCCTCTTCCAAGGGGACAGCACACCAGGCCACCAGAGAGAAGAGAGGCCTTTCTGCTAACAAAATGGTGTAAGGAGGGGAGGCGCAGCTCCACGCTCCAAACCTCCCACCTCCAGCAGCACATGATAATGAGAAAAAGTAAACCGCTCAGGCTTTGAGATTTCCGGATGACAAGATCTGTGTTAAACAGCACTAATTATCAGCTGGAAGCCTAATCTGATAACTGGTTTGAAAAGACAGAGACAGACAATTTTGTTTCTTCAGACGGGGAAGCTATTTTTAAGGGTGTTGCTTCAGCATGGGCCAGCTTAATTATTATTGTCAGTGTGCTAACTCTGTATTCAAAAAGTTATTTTTTCCACTAAATCCACCAGAACAATTTTCTCCCCCAACATTAATTTAATGATACAGCCGAAACCCTAATTGATATTGGTGAGCAATGCAATTCCAACATATTATTTTCTCGGTTTTTGGAACATAAATGGCAGGCACAACTTGGACTGAATGGACCTCTTTATGTTTTAACAGGCGGTTTATTGGCCCAGACTCCAACGTATAACAAGCACAATTGCAAAAGCAATACATTTTTAATTGAAAAATTCATGTATTTTTACTATGAAAGTGACTGAAATAACAAGTAACTTTGTCAGGTAAAGGGCTTTTAAAACAATTGCTTTATATGGAATGTTGTTTAGGAATTATATTCTCACCATAGCAAGCACTTATAGGAGGCTATTAAAAGAAAAAAATACGCATTGTTTAAATCATACTTTATTGGAGCTTGCTTTTTTTTACTATATTAAAGAACAGATAAAGCACAGTGATCAGTGAGCCGTATGTGTCCAACAGCCCTTCAAGAGCCTTGTGGAAATGTATAAAACAAGCAGTGATACAATCCTTTGCCAAACACCATCATAAATTTTTTATTTGGCAGCTAACATTCTCACTAGCTTTCTTGGCAGCAATTGGGACCTTTAGCAAGAAAGGTGCAGGAGAAAAATACCTTGTTTAGAGATGTTTTCAGCACTTTCTGGGATTTTTCAGAACTTCTGCCTGCAGCACATTTTACAACCACAGTCTCCAGTCACCTGATGAGTAGGTGGTGGTTTTAAACTTTTTTTGTCTAATATAGACAGCCTACTACCTCCCTCTGGCCTTCAGCCTAGGATGTGAGAGCGTGGAGGGGGGCTGTATGTGTTCCACTGAGATACAAGTGGTTGCTCTTCTCTGTCTAGACAAAAAAACTGGAAAATAATATCAGAATGTACCTTTCGTAGCTCCTGATACTATCTGCATCTTACTCCTGGATGACAGAGATAAATGAAAGCCAAAGATGTGCTGATTGCTTTTGCATTTTTCTTGGGAGATCTCTGCAGAAAAGCTGGTCACAGGTGCAGCTATCCTGGTCAGCCTGAGAAACAGAATAGTGAAACACATTTCTGTACTCAGACCTGCTCTCGCAGGGTTTGTTTTGTTTTGCTTTTAAAAAGAAAGGATATACTGAACTCGATACCTGATGCACAGCCTTCCTCTGTGCACCCAGATATGTTGATGCATTGTACGTGTGAAAATATGGCTCTAGCAGTACTGTAGTTTGGGCTATACAGGGCAGAATTACATAGCGAGCTCCCACCAATGCACTTCTGGAGCAGATATTTTGTGTTTTGGTATTTCATTGCTTCAGAATAGAAATAGGATGAACCTATTTTACATCTCAGCAACTTCCTCCAAAACTTTCACAGCCATAAGTCCTACACATGGACATAAAGGAAACAGTTTGTCGTAAGCAGATGTAGACCAGGAAAAGCACCTTTTCCTTATTTGCCTCAAATTAGGAAGGTTGTGACTTAGGTTTAGACAGCATAAATTGCTCTAAACACAGGCTTAATTAAAGTGATGATGTTACACTTATGAACACAGACTAATAGGCTTCCCCACGGCTTGTGTTCCAGTTTTGCCTCTGGTGTTTACCAGGGGCATCATCCCCCCCAGGAACTTTACAGAGCCCACACAGACATCTAGTGGTAGGTGAATACACTGCAAGCCTGTCATTGCATCTGGCACAGCTCGACTGGGGACGCTGAAACTATGCCAGGTATCTCTGTTACAGCTATATGGATGGGCAATCAAAGGGAGAGAACTGCTCCCCTTGTGCCATCACAGGTAATCAAGTTGTTTTCTTGGCAACTGTGACTTTCCAGATTTCCCTAATCATTGTCTCTTTTCAACTCAGAGCTTATTTTGCCTTTCTTTTGATTACCTTTAAATTTTTCTCTCCTTGTTACTATCTAATTCTACTTAGAAACTGAAGAGCTTAATTATGTAATGTTGTTGGAAAGGTTCTCTGAACACGGCTGCACGCAAGGAAGTCTACTGGAAAGAGAGCAGTGCGATCTTACAGACAACAAAATACACACACGATGAAAAAGCACACAGTCGATAATAAATTTAAATTATTGCTGGAGGAATCCGACTTGCTCCACAGCCTGCATCAATGGAAAGATGCCTAAAACTTCAGTGAGGTTTGAGTCCCACATCTGCAAAGGAGATCAAGAGCCACAGTTTTGCACTGCGCAGTAAGAACTTAGTGCCCTGATTCTGCTCTGTTACACCATTTTAAATCAAGTGGTGCTCAGTGGTGTCATAACCCTGTACATCTGTGTCAGACCCTGTGTTGCAAAGGCAGACTTGATGCCAAGAATGCAAAACAGATGTTGCTTTCCTAATGTTTTCTTGTTGTCATTTAAGCTGTTTTTGTGGGGTTCTGTTTTCATTTTGGTGAGTGAAACAGGTCGACAGGACTTTGCAGAGGGCAGACTGAAGGAATGCTTCTGCACCTTCCTTTTCATTTTGTGTGCATGTGTGAATATGCATAGACTTGGAGTAACAACTGGGAAAAATCTTTCTTTTTTTAAGCTTCATTTGAGTTATGCTCTGTTCCCTTGGGGCAAAGTGAAAGGTAGCTATTTGCGGATGGGAAAAAGGGCTTTTGTGAACAGCAAAACTGCATCACCAAACAGCTTAAGAAAATGATTTTTTGAAGTTATGTTTTTACTACTATTTTAAGAGGAAACGGGGGTAAATATATCTTTTTTTTTTCTGCATGTTGGCTCATTAGCAAATTTAGCAATAAACACTTTGTAATTAAGTCCACTAGTTTACTGCTGTCCAGAAGTTTCTCAATACTCTTTGCACAGAAGGCTTTGGAAAATGTAGAACTAAGAAACAGTGAAGGCAAATCCCAACAGCTTGCTCAAGAAAACCTAGCTGAGGCTTAAACTCACTTCTGAACACTGAAACTTGAGATGCCATATCAAATAAGCAGCTCTTTTTCCCTGAAGAGGAGAAACTGGGTGTAGCTAACCTAGTGCATAATAGGTTTATTCTCATTCACAAAACAGGAATTACTTTATGGCCCCAAAGTAAAACTAGCACAGAAATATACTGGCAGATTTGCTGCAGATGTGTGTTGTGACACGTATACAGGGAATCTGCTATTAATCACATGCTAAGATTTTAATATTATGTAGGGTAATGCAGGCAATCATTATGGGGAAGGTTCTGGATTCATAAAAGCCTAACCCACAAATGGGTCTTTTAAATCTAATCCATTTGAGCTCACTCTACCAGTGCACAATTTGAATTCCACTTTTAACCGCCCCCCCCCCCCGCGCCCCATTACGTACATGTATTTCAATATCTATTGTGATTTCCCCCATTACATATGTTTATTTCGAAATCTATTGTGCATTTCTTTTTGTATTTGTGCTCCGCTCCTTTTCCTCTGACACATGACAGTTGTTGTGGAAAGTGTAGCTTTTCAATTCTCCCGTTTACTGGACTATGACAGGAATGTTCTTGTTAGAGGGGCCTGTTTGCAAGACCCCTGGACATGTACCCAGCACAGGAAACAGTCTGGCTCAAATGCTGGAAAAGCAATCCTTCACCTGAATCCTGCAGAATTTGTGTCCAAACACAACTAGAACCTATGTATCCGTACCAGGGCTAAGATTACTATGGGCAATTATACCGTGGAAATGCATTATTCTGACAAAGCAATCAATCACGTTATTTCTCACAATTTTAGTTCACCCCTAAAATTTTCCTTACCTCCAAAGCCAGCTGGATATTATATTACCAAAGCTGTTGAAAGGGTGTAACACTAACCATGAAGCCAAAGGCCACTAAAACTATGCAATGCATAAATTTTTATTGTTTGCTCAGCATTGAAATCTCATTAGGGCTCATAACTCATCGGCGCACTGCAAACATTTGCATCTGCTGATCATGAGAACTTAGACGGAATGTACACCTTTGGCTAATTTACTTGTTATGTTTTTAGATGAGACCATTTGCGTTGCTTTCTATTTTCTTTTCTTTATTTTTTTAAAGTCCTTATGCAGTCGTGAGTTGAATGTCCACTTTTTAAACTAAATACATTAAAAACTTTCATTTGCAGTTTCTCAAGGTTGTTCTGTTGCGGGCAATGCTCATGATCATCATTTTACAAAAGCTTCACTTGACTTAGTATTCAGGTTAATCATTGTTTGAAAACTGTGCCCCATAGAGCATTTAGCTTCATTCATCCTTTCTGCTTTATGCAGTCACATTTTAATGACATTAAAATTTGTCCTCCAATTAGCTTTCATTAAAGTTTATAGATTACAGCAAAAATCTCCACTGAGTTGTGCTTCAAAATTGTGCCTAAAGTTTAAAATGAAATAACTGTGCAAATGAAGTGATTATGAAGATTATTACTATGCAAAAAACATCAGTCGCTTCTTGGTTTACTTAAACGTTTAACTCTGTAATTTATTTTGCTGACTTCAATGCCTCTGTGTTCTCCAGAGTAGTCATCATAATAATACCTTACAGTTACAGGATACCTTTCATTCCTAAGGATCCTTAGGGGCCTGATTCTGCAGTCTTTACGCACACCAGTAGTCCTGTTTTGGAAGTCCCTGAAACTATTTGAGCAAGTGCTACTCACTGTATGTGAACCAGAACCCAACTACAGCTCAAATCTTGCTTTCAGATACACACATAGCATTACTGTTGATTCACGGAGGTCAGAATGCAAACCAGATATGAACATTATGCAAAAAGTCCTTTCACCTACATCTGCGTGAGATGTGGCAGCTGTTTAATGGTGCATGGTTACAAACTCACCTCTTTAAATGAGGGTGTGAAGACAGATACTCCCTCCCCCATCTAGTTAAAACTGCAGAGAAAACTGAGAATGTAATTATCCAAAGAGGAAACAACTCAGTAGGACACTGGGGTTGGGGCAGCATCTCTCCTGTCACACATGTCCTCAGATGTTCCACTGCCAAGTCGGATGCCCAGTTGCTAATACCTCCTGCACATGCAAATTTACTATGTGCTGAAGGCAGCATGAAGTTCACAGTTTGCCAGGCAGATCCTACAACCACAGCAGACATTTACTCTGGAGCAATCTCTTGGTGGAACACATGGGATTCCGTGTTGGAGCAGAGCTCCACAGAAATGGATCTGTTTGCAGGAAATTCTCTTCCAATAGCAGGAGCTATAAATATACACACATAATTAATTAAAAAAAAAAAAGAAAGAGATATGCAGCCAACATCTTAAAACTAAAAATAGAGATGCTTGGGTTACAAAACCAGGGACCTGTCTTTGCTCTAGAAACATATTCCTCATAGGAGGAACACAGCTGAAAACAAATACTTTACTACAAATGCAACGTAGTTTATGAACATGAGAGAACAATTACAGCAAAATGCAGGACTGCAAAAGGCAGTCTTTCCTATTTTTCATATATTAATTTCTTGAACAATCACTAGTAAATCTTTACATCATTGAAGTAAATAGCAGTATTCCCACTTAGCAGATGGCAAAACTAAAGTTCAAGGGTGTCAAAGGCTAGAGGGCAGTTTATAGTTTCAATGTTCTGACTCCAAGCCCTGTACTCAAGCCAAGACCATGTTTCCAAGATGCAAAGCATCCAGCAGAAATACTAATTTTAGAAGTCATGCTTAGGTCTATCCCTTCCTTCCCCTACTCCCACCTCCCCTTGGTGTTCATTTCTGCCATCATGTTGCAGCATGCCAACCTCAGTTGTGCTGATTCAACAGCTTCTGGTCCATGTGATGAATCAGATCAAGCAACTGATCCAGGATAAAAAAAGAAAAAGTGTGGGAGAGGAGAGATGTTTTGCACTGGATCAGTTCAATTTCAAGGCATTGACTGGAGAACAGAAGTGACCATGAAAACAAGAGAGCAGCTGGATGCAGCATAGAGGCAGGAGTGAGTAGCTCTGGGAGCAGAAGACCCTGTTGTTGATGGTTTTGTACCACAGAACTGAGGTCCAAACCACTATGAAATAGAATAATAGAATCATAACATAGTTACGGTTAGAAAAGACCTTAAGATCATCTAGTTCCAACCCCCCTGCCGTGGGCAGGTACACCTCCCACTAAACCAAAAATTCATGTTTTAATTCTATAACTCTCCTTCCTTTTACCTTCCTTTGCCAGTTTATCCTGAGGAAGAGCATAGCTACTCTGTTCTACCTTCACACAACAGATTTGCACAAGCCAGTTCAGAAACTGGAAGTATTTCACTTTCTGCAATTAAGATCTGGAACACCAAGTTCGCCTTCTGACCATATTGCAGAGATACTGCTCTATTTCCTCAGTAGAATTGTCATGTTTCATAAAATACAGACAAACTAGTCATGCTTTATGTCAAGAGTGCATTTACAAATAGTTTATAAAGGATTTAGATGATTAAACTTATATTGAAACAGTTAATCAAATTTAAGAGGCTATTTTAGAGTTCTACAGATCAAGCAGTTATTTATAATCCTTGTTATTGCTTTCTACCTTATATCCACCCCTAATGTACACCATCATAATACTCTTCTAACTCTTTACGAATGACTTGTGTTAGCAAAATAGAATGAAAAAAGCCCAAATTCTGTCATAAGGAGTAGGTTAGAGAATTAGGATGTTAAGACTCCTAGACTAAATTAATCAGATCCAAGAATTAGACCTTTGGAAGTAGTTAGACAGTCCATGCTATGATTTAGACACTTCAAGGCCCTTATAAAACTCAGCCCTCATCATCCTGCACATGGGACTTTGGCAATTTTATAAAGTTGGCCAAGTGTCATGTGAAAAAGCACAAATGATGAAGTAACTGCAACAGCTGAGGAACACATCTTTTCTTCAACAAAACATCAGCATCATGACAGGATGCTTAAAGCTTCAGTGCTTCGTGCTGGGTGTAGAAAAAAAAAAACCAACAATGGAAGCCTTGAGGAATGCCAAATATAACTGGTATCCTCACAAAATACAGTCTGCTCAGTTAGAATGGAATGAGAAAATATTTCTTGCCATTTTATTCATTCATTTCAAGCAGCGTCTTCTCTTTTTAATAGATTTTACTTGGTACTGGACGTATAGAACATGTTTAATGAAGAAATAAACATACATTACTTTTTATTGCACTGTGATTTATAAAGTTTAAAAAAAGGAATCTATTCTGGAACTATAGTGTATTTGGTGCTATTTTTGCCCAGGAATGGAAACTCGAACTGGAAATAGAGTCATTCATTCACACTTACAGGATGACATCCCGTTGACAGGCATGCAAACTTGGAAAGGTGCTACACAGTCACTCTTAAAATACTATACTGTATTTTTTTTTCCCTTCTAAGCTTCAATTAAGTAAATGTTAAAGAGGGATCAGTACTTTGTTAAGGCTAAGGGTTCATCATTTACAAGAGATCATCTTTCAGAAATACAAAGACAGAAAAGTCAAGGCACTAACTACTAAACAAACTATTTTCACAACAGAAGTGGCACCTTCAAGCCCCTCTACACCAAGACGCTGTGCTGCTGGAGTTGTACTCATTTAGATTTTGATTTTAAAGAGTATTTCCTTGATATAATCAAAAGGTCATCAATCCTTCCTGCCAGGTAGTTGGTTATTTGCACAGAGTTTTGTTTGTTTGTTTTTCAATTCAGGGAGAATGAAAATCATAAAAAGGCATGAAAACACAGTTGAGATAGATATGTTCACAGATTCTAATATAGCTGTAATGCTGTCGGTGCTAACGAGGCCTGAGCAAGTGATCTGTGGCTGGCATGTTCTGCCAAACTACAACTACAGAAGAACCAGAAGTAAAACAAGCAACTTTAAACCTCCTGAATTTGTGAGCCTAGGCCTAAGGGTTATATCTGTACTTGTGCCCACAGGCTTGCTTCCAAAAGGTACCCAAACCTGGAATGATCTTTCTAATAGGAAGGAAAGAAGATTCCATGTGAGATCTAGCATTTCAAAATGGTAGAAAGAGCATGTGGCCATAGAGGGGCCCCTTTTGTGTCACATTAGTACAAGAGGACCTCAGCTCTATCATATCTGAATCAAAATGTCAGGACATAAAATCCACACCAAAAATCATGCCCTCTGAAATCAAGGCACATGATCCTCTTGGCTTTGCTTTCTGTTGGGATTCTCCAGCCTGTGCACGCCTCTGCAGTGCCAATCAAGATGTGCTTTCCTTTTTTCTGACAGAGAAAACCACAGCTAGCCCCAAATTTTAATGATCTTAAATGATGTGCTCTGTAACTCCTTTTGCATCAGCTTTGTTTTTTTCTGCTGGTTCTAAAAAACCCTTTGACCTGCTCCTAAGAACACCATTTCTATTTCTGTCATCCCAAATTAACAAATGAATGAGGAAAGGGGAAACTCCCCTGCCTCTCCAGACCTTCACCCTCCAAGATCCCCTGTGTCATTGCAACCCTGGTGCTCTAAAATAAAGAGATCATTAATGGGCTGATTCTTCAATGAGACATCAGCATTTGCTTAAACAAGATTCTGAATCATGGGCTAAATGCTGGTGGGTAACAGCAACTATTTGCTTCGTGCAGTCTCTTAGGATAGAATGGATTTATGGCCATCAATTTTAAACAACACTACTATTGTCTCTTCATATTTTACCTGCCTCCATTATTCATTTATGTTCATTTTGACTGATGAAGACACTTTAAAAAAGGAGGGGAGAAAGGAAGAGGTGGAGAGGAATATTTTGACTGTTTTGTCTCTAATTTCTGTAAATCTACAGTTCACACTGCAAGAGTATTACTCAAAAGAAATGTAAACTTTCACATTTCGGGAAGGGTTTTTCCTTTTACTAGTCTTTCTTCTGTTTGAAAGACTGGAAGCAGGGTGCAAGCAAGTGCTTCTGATACATATCTAGTCACTGCAGAGGCTGGACATCACACTGCAATCAGCCAGGAAAATCAGTGTTGGTCTTTCTAATGAAAAAGTGTTAAGACCTGTGCAAAACCTCTTCTACATATTTACTTCTTAAGCCATGGCTAATTAAGTTTTAGGCTGGTTTGATGAATCAAAAATTGCTCAGACCACAGAACTGAACCCAAGCAGAGTAGTTACAATTTCTTCACTCAAAGTGAAAGCATCTGCCAGAAAGCTCTTCTTCTGCCTGTATGGAAGTCATAAAGAAAAGGCCCAGCTTTGGCTTGCTTGCTTCCAAATATATGGTATTTACTGACCTCTCATTAAAACATCCTGATAGAATACAGATTATGAACCATCTGATACATTTCTTTCCTTGGGAGTCTTATGTTTGAGGCCTGGGGGTAAAGAGATTCCGGAGAGTGGTTTAAATTCAGTTCACTCCTCTCAAAGTTTTAAATGAGCTTCTGAGCAAGCACTACAAACTTGCCAAGCTCTCTGCTTACTTAGGGAAAAAAAGAAAGAAAGAAAGAAAAAGACAGACACATTCACCATATGTTTGCATCTCTCCTGCGCAGAGATCTGCTCCTGCACATGCTGACTGTGGCAATGAACTGACTGCCCGTAGCTAAGGGAAGCCCAGTACCCTTCTTAATATTTGGCTTCAGGATTTCCTTTCTAGTTCCACCCCTTTTTGAGCTTTAAATAGTATAAGTTATAATACAGCAAGAGAAGCAGTAAAAAAAAAGGACAGATAAATAGTTAATAAACTATCATTAGATGTTATAGTCACTACCACATTCAAGAATCAACCCCTCTGCTGCAATTTTTGTGTCTAAAATGTTGGTGTTTTAAAATGACTGCAGACTTGGGAACAGAGATTTGCTCTTCCCTATTATCTTTGCAAATGTGGGGTTACAAACTTTATTTGTAAAAAGGAAAACTTGACTTCCAAGAAGTAATAGGTGAAGGGAGGAAGAGTCCGTGAACTGCTGAATGCACAAAAGCCTGCTGCTTGACCACTGGGTTCTTTTTACACAGCATAATTACATCTGCCTTTTTTTAATATTATGTGGTTCTTATTATTACTTTCTGTACCATCTTTCATGTTTCAAGGGAGTAGGCTGCTACTAAGTGGTGTGAGGAAGAAACTCATTCTAATTACTCAGTATTTCTGCAGAGGCTGCAATGGCCACTCCTGGAGATGGATAAAGAACGTGTGCAAAATCCACCATTTCTAACTCTTAAACTTCCATCTTCCCAATTTTGACTTTTCAAAATTATCTGCTCTTAATACAACGCGAGTTGTCAAAGGCTGTCAAATAAACGATAAACTCTCAGGAAATAAACATCTCTCCTCTAGTAGGTTTGTATATATTGCTGCGAAAGAGAAGAATTCTAAAAGTAAATAAACACATGGGAGGATTAGAGAAGCAATAAACAAAAGCATTTCCTCATTTTGAATTTAAGAAAATAGGAGCCTCTTTCCAGCCATTGCCAGGAAATATTACTGCACAAAGGTGAAGTTTGTTCTAGCTAAAATATTATTTAAAGCTAAGGCATCTGGACATGCATTCACACATACAGGCACCCACAGACACCCCCCCACACACACACCCTGCTTATATCCCCATTCAAACTTTAAATCAAGTTTCTACCATACCATTATGGATCGATGGGCAGAGGATTTTAATACCAGTATGGAACAACACAGGCACAGGGCTCCTTGTTTCAAGATGACCAAGCTAATGCTGAAACGTTTTAGTCCTAATGAAGGAGTTTACAGGGTTCTTAATCCCTGCACCCCACCTCACTTCTCCCGCAGTCCCGCTGAAAGCTTAAAAACAGTCCCCAGCACTAACATGGTACAGAGCCTGTTGAACATGCTGATCTGCTCATGATTACTCTTTGCCACTGTAAAACAATCTAACTCCTCAAGTGAATGGAGTCTGTAGCAACAATGGTGTTATTGACTTGTTGCTCCAGCTCTATTTAGTTATTACCCTCGAGGCCACAATCAATAGACTTTGCACCAAGTCAGCCTAATAAATCCCAGGCTTTCACTGGAGCTTTGCCAGGAACTGCTAGAAAATCTATGGCAGTCAAACACTTAGAGTATGAATAACATAGAAAGCTGTACTGACAGCTGTATAAATTAATTAACAAGGAATGTTCTTATTCTTTTAAGAAGATCATAATGCACGTTTACGATGATTTAAGGAGTCACAGGTAGAGCAACAGAAAAATTACCTCTGTGCTTTCATTTAAAATAAGAATCAAATATGATTAAAACCCAAACAGCTTCAGACTACTTTTTCCTCCCTTTGATTACTGGATGTGTAAAAAGCTTCATTCGCATTACTGCTTTGGCTGTTTATTATTCCAAGCTAGATTTAAAAAGGAACCTAGCCCAGCAAATACCGACCACTTAGTGTGAATGGTATAGGCGTTTTAACTTGATAAATGCTGATTGTTGTGTGCTTGTGTTACCATATCCTGCATCTGCAAGGGGGATTTAAATTGCATTTGTAATGCAGTGATTAAAACTGAAACAAAAGGAATGGGGGAAACAGTTGTTCAAGAAGTAAGAGGTTGGTCACTAGTGAATTTCAGGTTCTTTCAGTTCCTCCTGTAATAAGCAAATATTGTGCAGACTCAGCTGTGAGGCGCCTGATCGCAGTGTCTGGAGACGCACTGAACCTACTGTAGTAAAAGCATGGTGCCAGCCCTGGAACAAAAGAATCTCCTTTTTGCACGTTGAAAACAAATGCAACAGATCAATAGGTTCTTACAACTGATTTGTTGCCTCAGTGGTACTTTCTGGGAGCATTCAGCTTTCCTAATGAGGGTCACAGCTCTGATGCGAAGCAACAGGCAGGCTCAGGCAGTGCTCAACAGTCCCTGCACAGTGATGGCTTGTGGTGGTGGACCCAACCTTTTGCAGAGATGAATGCACGAGGCTGTCATGGCAGCCTTTGCATCTTAGTCAAGGGAAGCTTGGGCAAGGAAGAACTAATCTGTGCAGTTAGGATGGGAAAGATGAGAGTCATCTCCATGGCAGAACCAATCTCGTGTAAGGTAAGGGAAGTCAGACACAAGTGGAGATTTTCTCTGCACACCCAGGCCTGCTCTTGGGGGGGTGCACCCTCACATTTTACTAGACCACCTAGTCAAGGTGTTTAACCCATCCCACTCCTGGTGATGGGTTTGTGAGAGGCTCATAACAGCAACTAAACCTGCCCCATCTAAGGAGGGGGTGACAAGCAGATGGGGCACAGATACTTTCAGGTGGAAAACAAGGCGTCTTTCACCACCACGCTTTGTGAGCATGTTCTTGCCCTGAGGATGGACACCACCACCTTCCATGGCTGGTTGTCATAGTCTTTTCAAACAACTAGATTCTGAGTGCTCATTTTGGTACTGCTCATTATCAGCTAAGACAAAGAGACAAAATTCATTTCACAGCTCTCAGTTCCTCCCCTCTATGGACAAATACATTTAGTATCAACTTTTAAGTCCAGAAGTAGGGCTTTCAGGAACTTCAATGGTTCTAGGAACTGATGAAGCACTTTCTATCAAAGTTTCCAATTTCCGTCCTCCTGCCCCAAAAAGGACTCATGAACTTTCTGGGAAACAAAAAAAGTTACACTTTGCATTTATAACTGACCTCAAATGTTAAGGTTATTTCATTGCTTCTGAGCACTGCTCCTCCCTTCTCCCTTTCCATTTTAAATATGCCAGATGACTTTGTTTTAAAATACCCCTTTCTATGCAGTCATCTGTAAAATAAATATGCATCAAACAAAAGAGCTGCTTGGGAATTAGGACATATTTTCAAGAATAGTAAGTGAAATGGAGAGCCAGAATATCTGAGGACTCAGTGCTGTAAAAAAGGCTTAATTTTATTATCAGATGAATATCTGTCCTTTCAAAACATGACTTCTCTTTTACAGGGTCAGTTTCAGCACCCAAAATTGTATCATCAAAAGAATTGCTCATATCTGAAAATTTAGGTTGGAGAATTCACTGAAATTAATTTGACACAACAGGGAAGTGCACAGGGCCTTACGGCTCTCCCCCTGGCAATGTGCCATCTGAGGTGACCATATGTCATTGTCTGGCACCTTATTAGCAGAATGGAGTTCTTCTGTGTCTGGGTAAAAAAACCTCAAACCCTGTAGAGTTTCTGAGTCCCAGCTCATCCCTGAGGTTTCTTGTGTTGTGTGACTATTTTATTCACTAACTTTCTGAATAGTCTGACACTGCAAAATGCTGATGCCATTTTTATAATGAGCTGAGGCAATAACATATAAATATTTTCAAGCAGCTATTTTAAATATGATATCTAAACTCCCACATCTTCATTTTGTGTGTGCCAAAATGACTTCACACAATAGGGTTCAAACCTCAACATGCATGCCAATTCTTGACCTGGTAGTAAGACTCAGGGTGGGTGGCAGCTAACAACACACAGAGCAATGCAATGCTGGCATAGCTTAATATGTGGAAGACAGAGACTGAATATCTAGGACCTGCCAAAAGCAACAGTGTTTGATCTAGTGCTGGCATCCTTTTTCTTTCTGAGCCAGTTTGCAGCAAGCTCCACCACGCTGTCAGGAAGCACTGTACTGCTGGAAGCCGCTGCTTTGCTGATGAGATTTAAAACTAAGCTCATGGTCTTTTGGGAGTCGTTAAGGATCCTGAGATAAAAGTGAATCTCATTAGCCAATCTGAAGAAACTCATATGAAGAGGGACTGTAGAAGGAGAAATAGATGTTTATGAGCACAGTAATGCAGAATTTCATTAGGTACTTGCCCACATTCTGTATCTGACCAATACAGAAGAATACAACTACAGAAACACCTAACGATTCCCAACCTCTCATTTCATAACATCTTCAGAAAGGTTTATTATCAGCTTTATCCAGCCTATCTGTCTTTTCTCCACTGCTCATCTTGATTCAGGTCCTCCTAGTCCCACTCCAGCCAGCTCTGCACACAGCTGGCACAGCTAAGTTGCGCCTGTCCTCACCACTTTTATTCAAGCCATGAAGTCTCCCTGGCTGCCTGTCCTCCACCAAGAACCTCCTTTAATGACACCGCAAAGCATGAAACTTTCCCAGTTTTGGTCTGCCATGCAATTACACTACCTACTTACACTTTTAGCAGTCCCAGGGAAAAAACCAGCAAATCTAACCTAACTTTTTAAAACAGGCTAAATGTAGGCTAAAAAACTGGCAGATTTTTTTTCTCTTCTCTTCTCTCTTCCTTCTCTGCTCATTGCACTGCATGCAAATCCCTCTGCCCTCAAAATTTATCTTTCATGAACTAATTTGATGGTCTTATTTTTAAGCACTGCAACAACTGTCCTTACCAGTAATCAAATAACAGTATTTTTCTCTAAGTACTTAGGTTGCTTTACTTGTATGTGAATATGGACAGTAATTCCCAGGCATACAGCCACTGCAAGGTAGAACTTCCAATAAATTGCATCACTCTGGAAAGCACTGCCTGCTACACTCCACTGTAATTGCTTCTGCTCCTTGAAATACTCTCATCTGAAATGGAGTTTTGGATTTTGGCAGGTGATAATCCCAAGGGCTACCACAGTGATAGCCAACTACCCATAACCAATAATTATAAGCTCGCCAAAGCATCCTCTTCCTCTTTTTAGTTCTCTGATTTTCATATTCTTGAGGGCTGGGCCAGAAACTCTGGCCAGTAACAGACAGCCATTTGATGGCACAGATTTATAGGATGAAGAGTATAAATGGAAATACAGAACAGTTGAAAAATTACTTTTTAATTCAATTTCTGAAAAACAGTCCCACTCTTAAATGCACTTTGGATGAAGACCATAAGCATTTGTACAGCTTCTCTGGCTGGTTTTCTGAACTCAGATGTGTGCTATCTCACTTTAATCTTAACTGCTTCTTAGGGTGATAACACTGAACAACGTGGCTCTAGAATACACAGGCCAAATGAGAAGCAGGAAACATTTTCCTTTCCAGCAGGTCTACTGAGGTATAACAAAAAGAAACTCTTGAGCACTAGACTAGTACTGAACATAAATGGTAATATTACATGAGGCTGAGTTTTCAGTGATTTGTTCCTTTCTAGCAAACGTTCTGCAACTAATTGGTATGGCCTAGCCTGTTTTAAGGGGGTGATGCCCATCAATAGCTCCTCAGGTTCAGAGAAAGGGCATCCTCCCTCCAAGTAAGGCTGCTATTTACTTACATTGCTTCAAAATTCTTTCATTGTGATAGACTGGATCAACCCAATCTAAATGTTTTTATCTGTTACACATGTGGAAAATGATACACTGGTACATGCACAAAAAGCAGCTGCTTTCTAAGTGCAGTGTCTTTATGGCCTCTATACAGAGTGTAGCACAAGTGAGTTAGTCCTCTACCAATGGAGACTGCTTTACCCTCCAGTCTTCATGTAACATGGCAAAGGAGACTCAATGACTGCTTTAAATGACAGAGTTAAGCTAGGAAATTGATTAATTTTCTCAGCAGACTGAGATTGATCTAAATTTTCTCTTTTGTGCTGTAAGTATTCTACGCTTATCCTGAAACAAGTTAACTGAAATAAATTAGTCAGTGTGGAATAAATTTAAAGCCACACTGACAGACTTAATTTAGCCCCAAATTAAGGATAAAAGCAAGAACAATACAAAATAAATATTAAAAAGTGAGCCTGAAAAAAAGGAAAGCTTGTGTGAGACTTCTTAAAGGAAATAATTTCCATTTAAATAATATTCACAACCTGCAATCAAGTTTCGTGGTGAAGGTGAAATTTACTTTCAGCTAGATGACACCAGCAAGTCCACTGTAGCTCTTCAGCTGCAACCACCAACAGCAAGCAGACTGCAACAAGCAAATGCGGTATTTCTAACCAATGATCCAAGGTCAGCTGTTGACAGTTTAAATACATTGCTGTCTTGCTAGTGCAATATTTTAGGGAACACTCATAAACATTTCAAATATTTTAGAAGGTGCTTATGATAATAGACAATATAATCACTGCTCTGTTCCAGGGGGCCACATTGCCAGAGGTCCTCCTGAACTGGTGCACAATCCTATGTACTTGGAAATCCATGTACCTGACCACCAGTTTCACCCACTTGAATAAATTCATCAAAGAGGCAGTTCTCTTAATACCTGACAGCATAACTGGAGTAAAACAAGAGACAAGAGTTCATTCAACATGCAGTTAACAAGTAGTTTTAACCTAACTGTTTTTGTGCCGGTTTGAAACAGTTGCCCTATTTTTTTCCTATTTCAACTTCAGTGTTTGAACTGCATATATGTTAAAAAAAAAAATCCAAACATTTTCAGATGAGCTCTGTTAAACTGCACTTTCCCCTCTTGTTTTTCATTCCTTCTTTGGTCATGAACCAACCTAAAGCTCACAGCTGCATGGGGAGTGTTGAATGCAGCACCTCCTGTAATGAGAACTCAGGAAAACATGCATGCCCTTTTGCTGTTGTACGAAATAAGACCCATGGCATCCATACCATAAATGATTAGCCACCCCTCATTAGATCTCAAGTTGCTAACTGAGCTCAGAACTATTGCATCCTATATTATTTACAAGGTACTTTAAAATAGTAAATAAAACTTGACGTGCTAAATAAAAAAGAGACAAAGGAATGACAACATGTATTGAAGTTCCTTGTGGAGGAGCACATTATCCATGGCTGCAATAAATCAGCATTGAAAAGAGTTTAGTAAGGCCATTGAGTAAAAAGTAGAAAAAGGAAGTGTAAGGGTAGTTCTAATAGCAAGAAATATCACCCTGACGGTGATAAATATGGTGATATCAGCTGTCTTACTGCTTGACTGGATGAAATAGCATGTATTTTACCAGCCTATGGGATTAAAACCTGGAGGTGACGAATTGGCATTAAGAATAATGTTGGCCTTTGTAATTAATTTTTTTTTTTGCTTACTATATTGAAGGGAACAAAACTTACATTTAAAGGAAGGCTTTATTTGTCACACATACAATCTTAACTCAATAACCAAGCAAGGCTTTTCTCTCTCCCTAAATCAGTATAATAATGGTCGTTTTGTTTAAGCTGCTTGTTCGTACAAAAGCCTGTAGATATACAGACCTTAGGGTAATCCTATTGCTGAAAGTAAGACCTAAATGAAAACAAATCTTATGAGCAGATCTCTATTTTGAAGACAGCTCTATTCAAATCGGCTATGCTGATTACACTCTAAGATAACCTGGCACACCATTTAAGGTTGATCACTTTAGCAAACACAAGCTCTGGGCTGCAATTTTCTAGTCTTTCCTTTTCTGGGAGAGCAAAGACCCCCACAACGACTTCATTAGGGAGTTCACAACTTCAGGCCACAGATTCCTCAGGGAGAAAGAAACAGATGAAAAAGCTCAGTTTTAAAACTCTGTGTTAGATTCTCCAGTGATGATGGATTTTAGTGGTCCTGCATGTTGAAGAGCAGGTTCCACTAATCAGAGCATAGAATGACAGCAGCTCAATTTTTTTCTTGTCTGAATAACATCCACACAAAACTAGTGAAAATGATGTACAAAAAGCTGACCACAGTTTTACTCTTCTTAAATGAAACATTATTCTAAAGAATAAATAATACCCATCAAGGATATAGTGATAGGAAAAGGGAAAACTGAAAAAAGAAATGTTTCTTAAAAACTAACTTTTCAGTGGGAAACAAACCCCCTGTACTAATAACAAGTTGGTAAATCCTTGTCTTTTGCAACTACATTGGTAGGGTTAATCACTTTCTGTCCACTGGTTACTTCCATGTAGATTTAAACTTTAGAAGAAACTTCATTTTCTCTGTGAAAACATTTGCAGAAGAGAACCGATAAACTCTAAATGTAAGACGGTCAGCTTCCATTTTCCCCCTTCCTCTACCTTTTCTACTGAAGTGGCTAGAAACAGCTCTCACTGAAGAAGCAAAAGGGTTGACCCCTAAGGGTTGAGTGACCGAAGACAACACCATCAATGACGGCTTAAGTGCTCCTTGCAATCCTACAGATCCCTGTGACCTGCTCAGATGAGCCTGGAGTCCTTTCTCAAATGCATGAGCATGGATTTGATCGTGGTTTGTGCAGAAGAAATATTGCCTTGCAGTATTAAGTTCTGAAAAGAAATTTCAATGTCAATTTTCACTGCTTGAAAGAAAAACTCCATGCTCCTGATAACTCCTATTACCCCTACAAAGAGATTTCATGATAAACCCTCTGGTATGGTCCACAGAGAGGTGGGAAAACTGCTGTCAAGGTTCCTGGCCTTTCCTCCTCTCCCTCAACCCCCTTCACACTGCACACACACCGAGAGGAATGACTGGGCTTGCACTCCCTGTTCGTTGAGAACTCCATTTGCTGCAGCAAGAGCACAAGTTTTAACAAGTCTGCTGACTTCAATAGCAGCATTTACTAACACAACAAATGTCCACCAAGTCAGGAGCTCTTTAGAGTAAGGATTACAGATCTCAGAAGGAAAAATAAAGTCTAAACAAGGGAGGTGATGGGCTGACTCTGAAAGGACAGATGATTTGGGTCAGATGTGCACTAAAAGCTTCAAAAGTCATATTGCTTTTTCTCTTAAACCCTTTGTTTATATGCTCAACCCTGCCTTTCCCCTCTGGTTTCTACCTACGATCTTACTTCTTCCTCTGTACCTGAGGTCTTTTATCCCCTCTGTTTTCTTTTCTTGTCTGGTTCCCACTCCCTGTTACCATAAAGCAGTTTGTTTCTCACTCTTTTTGACTCTTTTGTTTACCCTAAATCTTTTTAAAGATTATTTCCCCTCTACTCCCCCCAATAAATCCATTAGGCAAAGTGATTAATTCATTGTGCTCCAGCGATGTGCCACAGCCATGTTTTGAAAGTGGTGACGTGTCATTGCACATGGGGGGGATATGAAGGGGCTGAAAGAAGTGACTTTGCCTTTGTTGAACACAGAACCTGTAGCAGAGCTTCAGTTCAATTCTGTATCGTCAGGTCTTGAAAACACCATTTAACTTCACTTTGCACCTCTTTTTGGCCTGTGACTGAACTTAAAACTGACATTCTGGTCTAAAGGGCTCTCATTCGATTATCTCATACAGCTAAGCATGGGACATCAGAAAATGTGCATTGATCATAAAGACAGTGTATATCAGAGAGCTGTACATAATCACAGATGACTCTTCTAACTCAGTAACCAAGACTGAACATGTCAAAGTAAAGTTCAAGGGTACCATGTGACAATCTACCTCCTCCTGTCCCCCATGAAGTCTTACCCCAATTCTAAATATCAGACATTATCTTAAACCTTTCAAGAATGAGGTTTTATCTCCTTCCCAGTGCTCTCTTTGTTTGTATTAGCTACAATAATGCTAGATGTTTTTGTTATCTACATAAATGTCTAATCCCTCATTCAGTTTTGTAAATTCTTGGCTTCAGTGAATTCCAGTGGCAATGAACCCCTCAGACTGATCACACATTGTGTGAAAAGGCAGGTCTGATTCTGGGATCTAAGCCAAAGCGGGGACTTTGTTGGTACAGAAAGATATTCTTAATTGCAAAATGAACACTTTTTCACAAAACGAGCCTGTGCATATTTTAGTTCTTTGCTGGGATGATGATGTAACAATTTCTTAAGTCTCCTCAACTCTTTGGTCAGTTGCAAGTCAGGAGAAATAAGAAGCTGGCAATTCTGGTAAGAGCAATGCCACTGGAAGAGTGGTATATATATTCTTTTTTTCTTCTTGACTTATGCATACACATCATTTGCCTATTTCTTGACAAATGAATTTTCTGGACAGCATTGCTCTCATGGCACATCAAAGCTCATGAACACGGTACACCAAGGGAAATAAGAAATGGATTTTATTAAGTTTATTAGCAGCTAAAAACATGATACTTCAAGACTGGAAGTAAAGTAATCCACCTACACAATTTGAGTGGAATGAACATTTGGCTTCAACTATAGCTCATATGTAAAATATAAATCCAGTTTCTCCACTGGAAATCCTTTGGGGTCTGTTTTTACACTACCTTGATCAAACCAAGAATTAAAGTTCAAGCTGGCTTCCATTCCCACATGGCAATATGACCTACATGTTTGTATTAGTGGTGCTACTCCTTCCACACCTCTCTTCATATCAGTATTTCCCCCAGCTTCTCTTTGTTTCCTTTCCTTTCTTTCAAAGTTAAAATGAGTTTCAACACTACATAGACAACATATTATGAAGACAATGGAAAAAATAATTCAAAAACTTATTATAGAAAGAGTGACTTCTAAATGAGGTCCCACCTCTCTGACACTAGGTATCACATATGGAAAAAACAGTTGCTACTGGATATAAATGAAGCAAGAAAAGATTGATCATGCTTTGCAAGAAAATTCTGAAGCTCAATAGAGTTCCTAATAACCTAAACAACAGAGAAAATCTCAGAGCTCCATGGTCAAGTCTGACTCAGACATTTCACTGCCCCTCACTCAGGGACACTTTGTCAGTAGTCAGACTGGGCAGGCTGAGGTTAACAGATCAGGAACAGCTCAGATCAGTTCTGTTCACTACTATCTTCAGGTTGCTGTGATTTCTGTGGAAACTCAAAGCTTCTGGTTAGCATGGGATGCTATGGGCTCCAGCCTAAGGACGTCCCGCATTGACTGAGGAAGCAATGACTCTGATAATCTAGTTTGAGTTTCCAAGGTGTAGAGGCTTCAGTAAATAAAGTTCCAAAAGCCACTGTTATGAGAACAAATGGGATCAAAATTGATGGGTAAGTACGAGACCACATCTAGATACCAAATGAGATAAAGACAATGAGGCAGCAGTTGCCAGGGCTGGACGTTCTAGCAGTGGAGTGCAGAGACACAATAACAAACTCCTATTAATCATTTGCCCATGTACAAGAGAGAGTTAAATCAGCTAATCACATATGCCATCAGAAGCTGAGTACTACAGTGCAGCTCAGAAAGTCAAACAGGTAGTGATCAGTCCTTATCTGTAAAAGAAGCCATGTTTTAATATACGGTGCTTCACCCCACCCTTTCCAGAGAAGATTGATAAGCAAAATGATGAAGCTTTAATGAGCTTAATTGCAAATGCCTTATGTTCTTGCACTGTTGCCAAACAGCTACTTCAACATCCAGCAGTTTACTTAATAACTCCCCCCTCCTCTTCCCTACCCCCTCCAAGCCCAGTAATGTAATTATTCTTGTGGCAACCCCCTATTTCATGTTTCTTTATTTATTTCCCCTCTTCCCTTCCCTGAATTACTGTAAATGGGTATCTTTGAAAAGAGGGTGGCAGGCAGCTTTTGGTACAGGGCTTACCAAGAAGCCCTCCATCAAAGGGGCCTTTGTGAGCATGCTCTGGACTGAGGCCAATCAGATCATCTTGCTGTCTGTCTCTGAAGAAAATTCACCCCTGGTATGCAAGCCAAGCCAAGCACTGTAGACAGGGTGACTGCACTCCTAGTCCAACCTGTCTTAGTTGAGTGAAAAAATGCTGAAGGGAAAATTACCTGTTTGGCTCCAGACTGAATTAACTTTTTAATATACAAGTATGTTTATTATTTTTCCTTAAAAGTGTCTGCCTATCTAATATATTCATTAATGTTATCTGGTCAGCTCGCTTGAAATATTATGAAAAATGTGCAAATGCAATAAGGCTACAGTGCTTGGAGGCAGAGCAAGATGTATTTTCTAATTATATGACAGAAAATGACATTGTTATTAACAAATGACAGTACAGAGTAATCTCCTTATATAAAGGCTCGTGCAAGCTAGGATGTCTTGTCTCTCATATCTTGTGTACAGGGAGACATGGACGGCATGGACACCAGCTCTTCTCCCATTCATTTATCACCACAAAGCCTCAGCATCAAACCAGTAGAACCCTGGCTCCCTGGTTTCTGAATGGTACAGCCTCTATTCCCCAGAAGATCCTCCTGCTTCATCCTCTGCTCTCCCAGTTGAGTTCCCAGTTGAAGGACTCTTGTAGACCGACTGTCTTTTACTCCATACTCAGAAACCTTGCATTCTCATTATCCTTGAGTTGCTCTCCAAGTCTTCTAAGAGATTTGTCTGTACTAGTTGGTACTGTACAGATGGAATGCTAAGAGCTTCTTCCTGCATCCAGCTCTTTCTCCCCTTCTCTTGGCCAGGGTCTCTTCTCTTCGGCCTCATGCCCCAGTCCCTGCTACTATCTGGAATTCCTCCTTCCACTGCCACTTCCCCTTGCAGCTTCTTCCTGCTCCCTATGTGCTCTTGACTCTTTTTGTTCCCCTTTTTAGAAACACCTTGTAAGTGCCAGACAGGAATTTCCCGACACTATGTCCTGCATTAAGCAAGTGATAATGGCAGAAACAATAGAGAGTTATGTCAGTAGGGTGCCCTAACAAAGAGCAGAATTTAAATGAGGAGGCAGCTTTGGTCTTTGGCATTTGTCCACTATAAATGACTCTTCTTCTTTTATTAGCATGTCTAGTTTAAGTGGAACACATTGTAATTTTAAATGGACAATAATAAAGAAGGATCATGTGTTCTACTCTTACATGTGCACTTAACATTCCCCAGGGGTCCTCTCCCCTTGCCATCCCCTCTCTTTCCCTTACCACTGCCCTCCAGATTTCTCACTATATTTAATGGTGTTTCTTTGTCCTGTTTTTGCTCTCAGAAGAATCCTAAAGTTCCAATCCAGAGCTATATTAAGTAAAATAGCACATGCAACTACAGCAACCTACTTGTGCATTACTCTTGCTCACAAAATGTTTTGCAAATAGTATAGAGAAAACTCAAATGATAGAATGTATTTACAAAAAAAAAAGATGATCTTAAACTCACCTTGGTTGTTCCTCTCTGAAAACGTAAATGGCACTAGGAAACTTCTTAGTCCTGGTTCAAATAACAACCTGCTAAGCTGCCTTTCAAAGCTGTCCATCACCAAGCAGGAGCAAGGTTACAAAAAAGTTATTCCTTAAGTAGCCATTCCTTCTCAATACTACTCTAAGAGCTGTGCTGGTGTCAAGAGCTTCTGACTATATGCCAGATTTTGCAAACTAATCCAACTTAAACCAACCACTGACTTATTTTAAGTCCTCGACAATATAGCCCATAACCAGTTGAACTGGTGTGAAAGAAAGTCACACCATAGGTAGAAACCTGCGTCCAACATTTCCTTACAGCACTATTGCCAAAGTTATGCTCACGAAACTAAAGACTAAGTTTCCCACATAGCTGCACATTAAAAAAATGAGATGACAGCTGTGTAGTGAGTTTTTCCACTTATTTATCTTCCCTGTATTTCCTCCAAAGTTAATGTAATCTGAAAACTAAGATTTCAGAGTAAGTACTCAGAATAATAGCAACAAGAAAATACTGACAAAAAAAAGGGGAGGTTGTGCAAGACAATCTTTCCAAGATGAACTGCAGTAGTAGTTTAGAAGTGTCCTTCTGTAGTCCAGACACTGGTTTGTAATTGTGATTCTGACTGCTTCCTTGACCATCAACACAGCCCTTACCCAGAGCACTAAGTTTGCCATTGGTTATCAAGAAAGCAAAGGATTGTTAATAAGCCTGATCAAAGCACAGAAATTTTTCCATGGAATGTGCAAGCCCATGCTAAGGGCTGGTGATGTTATTATTGACAAAGACTAGGTTTAAAAACCGAAGTTCTACTGTGCTCTTGATTTTCATTCACTTGACTGTGGGTTACAGCCAGGAAGACCTACATTTTTTGAATGCACACACCACAGGCTGATTTTTACTCACTTCAACTGTGATCAGTTTTACCAGACCCTGAAAAATTACACCAAACACAGCCTTTTTTTTCCTCCCAGCAGTGTGCAAAAAGAATAACTATTGCATAGCTCCCCACTTTCCCCCTTGCAGTCTCCAATAGCACAAGAAGTATTTCAGGTCAGGTAAAAGCAGAACTGAATAATTTTAGTAGCTTTAAATCAAGCCGGTCAGTATCAAATGCCCTGATTTCTGAAGCACTCCTTGGAATTTTAAAGGGTCTTTCTGGAATCAATCATTCTGGCGCATCACACAACCAGGAAAAAATCCTCTTTCTTCCATGCACTAATTTGTCATAGAAATCGGTTCTCTTGACATTGTCTCCTGTGCCAACAGATGACAGTTGAGAGAATATATGTAAAAAGAACCACAGACTAAGCAAGCTACAGATAGCAGATTACAGAGGGAAGAGCAGTCCAAATATTCTATATTAAAGCATAAAAAAAGAAGAAACTTGGCTTCTCTTAGAGATAAAGGTTTCTGCTCTACATACTAGTTTTCCACTTCTCAAATGTGGGGTTTTTTTTAAGGATGCACTACTTGTAAAAAAGGAGTATGATGAGTAAACACAATTTCCCATTAATTCTGCTTCCTATGGGGATTTGCTCCTTGGTGTGATCTCACATGTTCGGCACCAACTGAAACCTGCTAAGTCTATAGCCCAGTGTGTGATGAAATGAAGAGAAGGGAAAATGCCCTTCATCTCCAACTTGCTTAACACTGTCTCTTGACAAAAGGCTGATACAGAAATAAAGTTGACAATCTGAGGGCATGATGTGTATTCACCATTGCGCTACACTACCACAAGACATGGCAACCACTGACGTGAACTCTGCTTTAGATTTTGCCTTTTTAATATTGCATTGTGGTTTGGCAGGAAACACCAGTGATAACCCATCTGTGTTTTACAGTCACTGAGGAGAGTACCCTCCTGCACGCTGCGCTCTCTGACTTAAAGCTCTCATAATGTTCAGCCATCAGTCGTTAAGTATTATAGAAGGAGCAACACCCATTTCAGGACCTCCAAGCCCTACACCCAGCACACAGGTCCCCACACTGTAGCTCCTCCTTGTTGGATTTTGACATCTAACAGCTATAAACCCTTAAAACACAACCCATGAATACTGTAAATACAAAAAGGAAAGAGTGTTTGGGCTACAAGGAAACACCCATGGGAAATGTGGTGGTGCAATGTAACCCAAACTGTGATACATGCCTCATTAAAGATGGTGAGCCTCTTCAAAGCAGTCACGCAGGTTGGCCCAGAACCAGGGCCTTCACCGCAGCAGTACTTTGTGCCATTGGAATAGTGGCAGTAGCTGGACTTTTTAATTTTCCTTTTAGGAAAAGGTTGTGGATATCCATTTGGGGATATACATTTACTTGTGTCCCACAAGAGGAACATGGAACAAATAAAATCTCACAAAACTCCGGTAAGACAAATTCCTTAACACTCCCAATTTTAGAGGCATAGACAAATGAAGTCAATATCAAATCCAGGATGTGCACAAGGAGCTCCACACCTGTGTTCAAACTACAAGATAATTCCTCTCCTTTCAGGCCCTGATCCAGAGCAAATCAGTTGGAGTCCTTCTATTGAGTTCTCAATCAGCAGTGTAATCACTTTAGCATGTGTCAGGATTAAAACCAGCCCTCCAAATAAGACCATGTCTACACTGCAAATGCCTTACTGATAAAGGAATACCAGCACAGTAAACAGACAAAGCATTCCTGGGGTGGTGTAAACTTACCCTGGCAAATCTGCTCTTTGTAGTGGTATAGTAAAATCATCCCCGCAAGCAAAACAAGCACCATTTTGAGGTATAATTGCATCTACATGTGTAGTGTTTGCTCACTAAGAGGTGTCAGTCTGACCAGAACAGCTGTGCTGATAGAAATCTGCAGCACAGACCTGGTCTTATTTTTTGTTAAAGTTTTAAGTAATTAATAACAATCAACATTGACTCTCTGGTCCAAGCGGTGTCAGTTTATCTCTTCAGAGGTGTACACAAATTGGCTGATTTAAGAAAGAGAAAATAAAGGAATTTAACATGGTTTCATAGGCTTGCCTTGGCTGGTATTTGAAAGAGTGTACGCCTATGGAAATCAGATATACTGTGTGGAAACACCATTTCTGGACACAAAGCCAGGCTTTGTGAGTTTACAGCTAGATTTTTCCAAGCCCCTATTCAGCAAAGTCCTGTAGTCATACCCTTCTAGTTCCACAGATGGAGGAAAATGGTGACGTGGAACAGATCTCCCACATGGCCAGCTGCCCTCCAAGGCTGTGTAATGACACATTGCCTCTTGCTGCAGATATAGATATGTCTGAATCACCTTGTGCTTTAAGAAGTGAGAGCTGGAGATAACAAACAAACAAACCAAAACAAACCCCCAAATACAAATGTAACCAGCCAAAATGTGGCAAAAATCTGGCTGGGAAAATTCTTTCAAGGAAAAACATTTTTCCTGGTATGCCTTTGAAAACCAAGAAAAATCATAGTTTAGCCTAGAAGAGCTTCTTTCCATCTCTGGATCACACTGTTTGCTCCTACTGGCATGTTAGGTACAATGCCTATTTTGACAATTTGTCAAGATCCATTTAAACAGAACCAGATTTGACTTGATGATGTGAGAGCTGATAAAATTATGTGAGGAAATCCTAATTTAACAACCAATCCCTTGAATCACAGCTCTTTACACCCAGTGGAATCCACTTCCGATAACCTAATGCGAACTCCCTTTTCTCATTGCTCTTTTGCATATGCTTAACGCAATCACTGCTTTGTCTGCTGAATCTCATGTTCACCCCTGACCAGCCTGCTTCTCTGCACTCCTTCCCTCACTCCTTCAGAGCAGGGTGTCTGATTTACTCAGCTCGGGCTGTTTGCCACCTTTTCACTGGACTCTTGGCAGTCAAAAGGCTCGTTTCCTTGGGATATCTTTGCAGTCACCATCTCTAATCCATTTCTATTATGTCCCTTTCCTTTGTGGGAGTAACCTTTCTGAGTTTCCTTTTATTCATCAACTCAAAGACCAGTTTGCGTTTTCATTACCTTCCAATGATTTACAACTAAGCAAGCCCCGCCTACACAGGAGCTTGAGAAGACATCCCAGTGATGCTACCTGGTCTCTTCTGACTCCAAAGTCTCTAATTCCCAGCTAAGCACCAATAATCCTGTTTTTTCCCATGCTGATACCCAGACTATCATTCTGTGCCAGCCAGTGCTGCATAAATCATCTTTTCCCATGTTCCCACATGGAAGAATTAGTTAAATAAACAAACAGAACTGGAGCCTTGACAATCTCTTGTTTACTACAGACTTTGCCTCCTCAGCTTCCATATTTTCCAAACTGTCCAAATGAATCAGGTACAAAGTACTTCTCTATTCCCATACTCTAACCAGAAGGCTGTGCTTACTTGCTAAAGAGCACTTCAAATTTTCTTCTTTAAAACACTACACTTCATTCCTGTGTGAACCAAGCAGCCACCATTCCCCAGCAGAGACACGGTTCTAAAACCTACCCTGGAGGAAGATGAAAAATGAGATGACTGATTCCTAGCTGTGCATACCTGAGAAAGAAATATGTATTTTCTTCCCTCCCCTTTGCCTTGCTGAGCATGTTGCAGTTGTGATGACATGTCGGAGGTGATTAGGCACTCAGTTTAGATGACACACATAACTTATACGTGCAGCCAATAAAACCTCCACACAACACCTCCCCATCCATCTCTATAGATCCTCTTGATTTCTACCCCAACCTTCAACACCCAGGAAAGTTATTTATGCCTAAGTGAATTAGCTTGCTAATAATAAGTGGAGTGGAGTGAGCCAGCAGTTTTCTTCCACAAATGAGAAAACAAGTAAAGGGTTCTCATAGCTCAGTGTTGCTGAAAACATATTGGCACGGCTAATTTTGGCCTGACAAGAGCACTAAGGATTCTCCACATTTCCCATACAGGTTAAGCTTATCAGTTCTCACTTGTTAGTGCAAAAATCTCTCTTCCTATCTTTGTTTCTGCCACTTCTCTTATCCTGTCACTCTCCTGTAGTAAGTGTACTGGCTGGGCACTTCAGTCGCCATTTCTGCAAACACTCTTATTCCATTACAGAAAGATATTCACACGTACACACAAATGACAGTAGACTTCAGTGTAGTGCTTATCACAGAGAAAGGACAAAACAGCCTAGTGTACCTACTGTATTGCATGCTGCCATACACAAAGACGATCTCTTTTTAAACAGCCTCCCTTCTGGAGGAGACAGGCAACATTTCAATTGAATCCTTTCAGAAAAGAATTTCTTCATGCAAAGGACAGAGAGAGGGAGGGAGAAAAAGTTATCCATGACGATTCATCACTGCAAAGGTAGCATTTGTAATTTCCTCTCACTTCTGAGCTCCATGGGACTTGACAGGGGTTAGAGTGTCCTGAGTTTCAAGTTTTGGGTTGTTAAACTGCTTCACCATGGGCGGAGCACACCAACCTGATGACAGAGTGCTTTCCTGTCCAAAGAAACTCCAGAAACAAGACCGGGCCAGTGATTTTGAATGGAGACACCTATTCTCAGGGGATTGGGATTTGCAGGTGGGAGGTGATTTATTGGGTTTTACAGCTCCTGGGAAATTGGATATGTGCTGAATCAGACAGGAATGGGTCAAAGGGACTCTGCTGGACATAGGTTGAATTTCATGCTGATCCAGTTATTGCAAAGCACTGCTTGAAGCCCAAAGGGAAGAACTGGGAATAGGTTAGAGATGGAGGGGCCAGCTGGGAAGAGAGCTTTTCTAGGTACATAGGGACTTCAGGACCAGAGGCAGCACATACAGTGAAGCATCTCCACAGGATGTGGGAGCTTGTTTTATGGTTCACTGAACCTCCTGAGAGGTAGGTGAGTTTGTTGAAATCTCCCTAACCAAGTGAAGGAAAATCACAGCAGCAGCATGTGCAACATTCTTCCTTCAAATCCAAATCGTTCTACAGTACATTTCTCCACTGTGAGTGAGAGGTGCTAACCACGGATCCCTGAGGAAAGCAGAGGTCAGGCACTGGGCAAGGTGGTTTTCTCAAACCAGTTTTTGCATGTGCTGGACCCAAAGCAATAATCTGAAGTCAAGTAGAGGCATTTTTCTTTTTAAGCAAATGAAGATTTCCTTGTATTACTCTTTCCCCTACAGTCTGTTCACTCCATTACTGAGCATTACAAGGGCAGAGCTACCACAAGACCAAGCTCTCTGAGCCCTCCACACCACATGCAGTAGCAGCTCTGCCATGCAGAGTTCTCTCCACTGCACTGCAGCTGATTTTGTATCTGTGTAAAAGCCCTGTCAGTGGCCTATATGGATAGTTTTAGCAGATTTGATGCACTAAATTTTGGAGGAAAATTGACAAAAGAATCCCAGAATGGTCTGGGCTGGAAAGGACCTCAAAGATCATCTAGTTCTGCTCCCTGCCACAGGCAGGGACACCTTCCACTAGACAAGGTTGCTCAAAGCACCACAGAACCTGGCCTTAACATGGAAGAACTCAGTCTACATGTCCAAGGAGGAAAAGGGAGAATTATCAGCTTGCTTCATAAGCCTCTGAGATGTTCAGAGAATGTGAAATTTCCCTGCTAAATTTGGGATTCCAGTTCACACTTTGCAATTCCTAGTCAGGGCGGCCCGTTTGCACAGACCCCGCCTGCTGGGATTCCAGATCTCACATTAGACCATTTGGAATTTATTTAACACGTGTCACAAAGAACTCAAGACTTGCTTTAGAGGAATAGGCAAATCACTTGTAAGTGTGCATTTACAAGATCAGAAGTCACAGAAACCATACTCGCCGCTTGTCAACCTATTCAGGGGAAGTTGTGTAATCAACTTAACATAGCAGTTATCCTTTACCTAGAAGGTCAAGCTCACAGTTCCTGCATGTCACCACACTCGGCTACTAATCGCTTAGGAGGAAATTCATCATTTTTATTTAAATTAAACTGTGCAAAGTGGGGTTAAAGTCTGAATTCAGCTATCCTCTCTGTCCTCCAGAGAAGCTGCAAGAGCCAGACTTTCTGTAGCATAATCTCCACCTTTCAGGGGGAAAAAGAAAAGAAAAAGAGAAAAAGAGAAAGCAAGAATTTTGAGTGAAGGTTGCTAAACTATGCATCTCCTCATCACAAGCTGTTAAGGAGACAGGTAGCTAAGCCATTCAACACCCTTTCTTTCATCTGTTACTGTGTTTTTCTCAAACAGTTAGGATCCCATACTGTATTTCTGCCACTGGCATTTTCTCCTTCTACCTTCTCTATTTCATCTCCTATGTGATTCATGGCAACTCCTGAAATGAAGTGAAGGGACAAAGTGATTGAGGGTCACTTTATGATTAGACATGATGTTCTGTCTTGTCCAAAGCCCGGAGACAGAGCTTATGGAAGACAATGTGAAAACATCATCATCCCAGTGTGGTGCCTGGAAACACACTGAGTCCCTCACACTCTGAGAACTGCTCATTCTAAAGGCCCCTCTGGACAGTGCTCCAGCTCATTAAATGAAAAGTACTTGAATTCTGGAAAGGCAAGATCACATTTTCCCCTGCTTTTCCTTCAGAAATCTCATATCACTTCACTGCACTATTTTTAAGTAAGTATGCCAGGAAGCTGTCAGTAGCTTAGCTCCCCCCCCTCCCCACCACTGCTCTCCTCAGGTAGTCTTTCTTTACCTGGGCTTTCCCTGATACGAATGAAGCTATGCTATTTTTGTTTTGAGACTTTCAGAATCTGCCACTTTGGGATGTCTCTCCTGTGCGTTAGGCTGCATTTGGTTACACTCCAGAAATGCATTCTGCCAGGTCAAGAGTTTTTCTTCCCTGGGAGTTAATTATGAAAAGTCTTCATCTCTGACATGTACAGCTACTTATTTGCTGCCTACACGCTTTTCACTTTCCTGTTTCTAAATGCATTGGAAATGGTAACAAAGGAGATAATCCGCCTTTGTGGGTATTCCCATAATTAGCAACACACACATCTGGATAGAGTTTCAATAGTCCACTGTTATTCAAACAATTTGTAATCACACAGACTGCGTAGTGAACCAGCGGACCGGAGCATATAGCTTTTCATTATTATGTGGTATACAGTACCCATAATATACAAATAAAGTCAAAACCTGCAGCAGCAACAATGACACATTCTGTGTGGTCTTATTCACCAAACAGCTCTCTAAGAAGTCTTTATCGAAAGATGCAACACATCCACTAATTATTTGGTGTTGTAACTGGGTAGGAAGTGTAAGAAATCCTTGCTGCATCTGTTCAACATTCTAAAAAGCCAAGCCCAGCAGCATTTAAAAAAAATAAAGACTATAAAACCCCTTAGTTATGTGGGTGCAAAGTACTACGTAACACGTAACAGTAGCTGATTTTATAGGATATGTAACAATACATAGCAGCATAGCCAAAGGCAGGATCAAGCCCTTAAAATTCTGTATTGTGATTCGTGCTCAAAGATTTGTTTCAGTCTGGATGCCATGACTCATATTCTCCATTCCCACCCAGCGCTTTATCCCCTCCTTCCCCATGACCCAAGCTAACTTTTTATTAAAATACTCTGGATGTAGATTTGCTTTTTTTAAGCCTACCCTTTACGGACTCCATCCTATGACCTGTACTCACAGGTTGGAGTCCCAAATGGCACGAACGGAGCTACTTCACAAGGACCGTGAGACTGGCCTGTTTGGAAATGTTTACTGCACAAAGAAAAGAGGTTTCTTCCTGCTTCTTGGCTGAAGCGTTTTCCTTTTAATGACAGACTGCGCAGATCTCCCCAACACAGAACTAACTAGGAAACCCCTCCCCATCTTGTTTGGCCCTTACACAGCTTTTCAAGCCTTTTATCTGAGTCCACACGGTATCGCTGGACAGTGCTGTATCAGGAGTTCCAAAAGGTAACTCTGCTAGTTGTTGACTACAAGAATTTATGCTAAAAATTTAATATCTGAAGAATGCACGATTCACTTAATCAGCACTGGTTTATGAAGAAACAGCACAGGGCTGTAAAAAATTCAAGTCTGACATTTCTCCAAGTCAAGGATTGCTAAAGGAGAGTACGCATGAGTGAAATGATTTATAGAGAGAAGGCAGTTGCCAAGTAGGTGAATACAGCTTAATGATGATAGCCTGGAATTGTAAGTCAGGAGTTCTCTGCATGGCTTTTCTTGGTGATACTCTAGCTGAACCAAATTAGTATTTTTTAACCTTTATGTCTATTTGCATAATACAGAATAACACAAAAAATAACTGCAGTGTTACCTTTCTCTCCCCAAAACCTGCCAGTCTTACTTTGCATCTTCTGCTGCTTATCTGAGCAACCCTGAGTTTGGATGAGCTTGAAAATGTTTATTTCTAGCAGGAGGACAGTGCTTGTGAGTTGTGGAGGCTCCTGGGGCTTTTGGTGGCAAGACTGAAATAGAGACAGTATTAAGCTTTCCCTGCTGCTCTGGGGTAAAGGATATTTCAGAGCCATATAAAACCAATATTTTTTCCACTCTCCCTTCTCCAAATTCTGTCAAATGGTTTTTGACTGATGTTATAAAGAGCAAAGTTTGTTAAACTGAGTTGCAGTAAATATTCATATTTCATAATCCATTTTCAATATTAATCATTTCATTCATAGTTTAGAAAAACTTGTGCATTTACATGATCTTATTAAATAATGATTCTTCGACAACAAAAACCAATATACACCAAAACCTGACGTCTGCACGTGGCACACATTCTGTCAGGACAAATCCACATGACAATTATCTGGGTGTTTCGCCTACCTCCGAGTGTTACAGATCTAGGGGGCATTGACAACAGATGCTTTCCAGCCAATCCCATACTTTTTTTCAATCAAATACAAGCAAAGAATTTCTTCTTGTATGTGACAACACGTTCTTATTTCTCAAAGGTATTGTACAGCTACATTAATGCACGAGAAATGTGTTGAGGTGATGAGCTGAAAAACACAATGAAGGTGCCAATCAAAACTGAGAATACTGACAAACACTGAAGAAATCCAAACCTACACACAAAAGCTGAAGCTCAAGGCCCATGTGAAACAAAAAATATAATATAACATTAGAAGAGTTATCTTTGATTAAAAAATTACACTTTATTTTTCTTATAAAATCTGAGATGTTTCATTTTGCAAAACTAAAGTTACAATAAGCAACCAAATCTCTTGCACAAACTGTGCAGGGTAAGTTAATTTTGAATATAACTAAACAATATATCAGCGAAGTATTCCTTTCAGCTTCCTGGAGACTTGTATATTGCCAATTTATAATTAGTTGCAGATTTTCAATTACTTTCTAGCTAACAAAACAGTTTCATTTGCATTGTTTACTTGCCACTTAACTCAAATTGTACCCAAATTGGTTATTTTAAAATGTGACACAGATTTTCAGGGCCAAAGCAAATTCTATATATTTTAGTGTAACAAGCATCTGTATTTCAGTCTTCAGTGATAAAAGTGTACAGGATTTGGCCAAAACTCAATCAACTCCATCACAATCTCAAAATGCCTCCTGTGCAATTTGTCAAAAGCAGATTTCTTGGCAACAGCACATAAAACTACAGCAACATATAATGAAGAACATAGTCTCAGAAAATACGCAAAGTTTGTTTTGTGTACTAATTGAAACTGGGAAACCACTGTAGGCAAATTAAAATTCAACAGAAGATCAAAGAAATTAACCATCAGTGCTTAAATATAGTCCACTGCATTTGGTTTTGTTCCTGATAGCCTCCATCATCAGTAGCACATTAAAATCAAGGTGCAGAAATTTGGGGGTAGACTGACTAACATGAGTGATTTTATTTGGTGTTACTTAGTACCAGGCAGACCTTAGCAAACTCTGTTACATGATATTATTTATGATAATGCTCCCTGCTACAAGATTTAAGAGTTGGCTGTCTGTAGCAATACCCTGCGCCAAGAGATTCCTATTACCAGAGAAGAGAAGTGCTTCCCATCTCCTCTCCTACAAATCCATTAAATACAGGTGACTTTTGATTTTCAGGATAGTAAGTGCAACCCTCTGATCAGCCTTAGTTGTAGCACTTCTTCTGTAATTGATCACCCTTCTTCTCCCCATATTAAATAATCACAGGTTTTCATTCCTTCTCATCGGGAATTTCCTACTCAGCATCTCTAATTGTTCTGAAAATTACTGCATCTTCGCTGGATGATGGGGGAGGACCTGCTATCTGGGTTAGACAGTCTCTTGAAGATAAGGACACACCTGGCATGGAGAACAACTTCCTATCTCTCAGTTATTGCATCTCCAGGTGTCCTCATGGACCTGAGTGGGATGGTACCAAGTGTCACTCACCTGATGAGTTATGACAGATTCAGGGCTTACAAGTTCAGTCTAACAGTGTGCATATTTCTGTTGCATATATTTCTTTTACCTTTTCTGAGACAAATCTTAACCAAAACGATGTTATCTGAAGTGGTCTAGTTTTGTAAAGCTATTCTACAATTATTCCTTCTTCTCCCCAGTCCTACCTTAGGCTAGAGCTGTCTTGGCCATGAAGTGCCTCAATGCCAGCACCAGCAGAGATCACAGATCCACTGCAGCAAAGTCTGACTGCAGTAAATATGCTGAGTTCATCAAAGGCTGGACAAAACTTCCCTAGACTGATTTTGTTCTTGGATTGGGGCTAATGTGTTTCATGCATTGTGCTAGTTTAGATTAGGTGGTGTGAAAACAGATGATGTTTTTTTTTCAGTGGAGAAGCATCTTTTTGGGGAAGTGTTGTTGCTCTTGTTCACTATTTTCCTGTTTCTTTTCCTTTTCAATTCAGCATGACAGCACTAGAGCAGTCTGCATAACACAGATCCTTAATACTAACCTACAGTATTTCCTAGGGAATACCACCTAATTATATTCTATGCACAATAGCAATTTAATAAAATATATATGTTAAAAAACCTGAAGTCTATCATTCCTAGCCCCACTCCTGAACACCCATTATTGTCTCCTTCCA
This sequence comes from Bolborhynchus lineola, assembly GCA_025448015.1. Classification (NCBI taxonomy): domain Eukaryota; kingdom Metazoa; phylum Chordata; class Aves; order Psittaciformes; family Psittacidae; genus Bolborhynchus; species Bolborhynchus lineola. The sequence continues at coordinate 104,107 of JAOEHX010049764.1, forward strand.
GCAGTAAGAAACGGGCATTTAATCTCACTTTTAACTTTCAGTCTTTAAATCAGTTTTAAATCCATGACAAGACTTTACATCCTACCCCATTGTTAGCAAGATTCCTTAATTGCCTCCTTTAAAAGACTTTATCCAACCCTTTTGAAAGTTTAAATAAATTATATCCACTGGTTCTCCTTTATCCATTATTTGTTAACTGTTTCAAAGAAATCTGACAGGCTATAGAAATCGTGCTGATTTGTCCCCATCACATTATCCTCATCTGGGTCCTTTATAACTTGATCTTTAATCATTCTCTCAACCATATTTCTTTACACTGAGGTGCCTCCCAGGTTTATAATTTCAGGGATCACCCGTAAAACCTTTTTAAAAGGAGAGGAACAATGCTGATCACCCTCCAATAAAAATTTATTTTAAATTAATGCACTGTCACCATTTGTTAGTTGCTCTGTTACCAGCCACCAATTACCTGCATTTATGACCTCTAGGCTTGATTACCAGATATATTTTGGGACAAATTAATCAACTCCAAAGAATCTGCTACTGGTACAGACACCATCAGTCCACCTTAGCAGCCAGAGACGCATCCCCATGGTACTCTGCTTTTTGCACTGGCTCTCTGAACAACTGAGCTCAAGTAATGTCTCAATCCTGAACATGCAATAGCCTCACAGGATGGATCTATGCTTCCACTAAATGAGACAACTTCTTGTAACACTAAACTACACCCTTCTCCGAAGATCTGCTCTAGGATCAGTCAGCAACAAAGATGAGGCTTGCAAAACTCAAAAGACAGTTGTCTCAGAGGCTGGTGCAAGAGCAAAATTAACTTTTGCAAGAGGGGAAAGTAACAACAATACTGTACCACTTTCCCAGCAAATAGCAACATTCATTTCTTGAGTTTTAATTGATAATAGAAATAAGCACTTCCAGACCTGTGTCTGGCAACGGGGCAGCTAAATAAGGAAGAGAGATATGTATATTCTTATTTAAACTTCAAAATGCATGAGGCAGACACTATTTTGACAAGAGAGTGAAACGTAAAAACCTAGAGAGCTATTCCGCTTGAGTTTTCTCCGAACTCGTATCATTGCCATACAGATCCAATTATCTATTACAAATTAATTCTTCTAGTCCTTCCAGCACATTTTTTATCCCTTTGTCTCTGTCAGAACGCTGCTGTCACTGCTTGCAAAGAAAACCAATGAGGAGGTATTTCCCCATTGCCTAGTGATGCAAACAAATAATCTAGCTTTTCTACACTCCTGCTCATCAAGCTGAACTGGGTTTGACAACTGGAATGTATTAATTAAACCCTTGCACATTTAAGGGGAAAAGAGTCACTCTGCCAAATAAAATGGGACAATAATGAGGACAGCATTGGAGCATCTCTACTGAAAAGTTGCCACATTTCTAGACACGTATTTATTCACTCACTTATCCCTCCCTCCTCCTCCAGGATCACAAGTTTGGTATGAAGTTCAGAAACAAGTATAACAGCAAGCAGCAGAGGAGGTAAGTGATTGCAGTGTGCATTTTTTTCATTTCCTTTATTAATGACATGAAGAATTAGTTGTTTTTAAAAGGATCATGTATCATTTCTTCCTACTGTTCTTATAAAAGGAAAGCATAATACTAAGAAAGAGGTTCGCACTGCACCATGCAAGCACTCACAATCCAGGCCACTTTGATGTGCTCAGGAAAGGCAGAGATTTACCAACACATATGGGATATCAACAATCATCTTTTGGGTTTAACAATTTAATACCACTATGGGGTGCCCCTTATTTTTATAGAGTAGCATGCAACCAGGGAAAACACTACAAGAAGGCTTGGCTTCTACTGCAAACGGACCTCGGTGCATGGCAGGAGGAGAGAGAATACCCCGAAATTCCCCACACTCCTTTCTAGAATATACGTCAGGACAGCAGTTTGCAGTTGCAAGCCCAGCTGCTGCAACAACAGCGCTGGTGGCAGACGGTCACCTAGAGTGATTGGTGCCATTGTCAGATGGCCATAAAGAAAAAAGTCCTGTCACCACATCCTCTTAACAGCATTGCATGGTAGGGGTTTCCAAGGATAGGCTGAAAGAGAGATCAAGTCACCAAACACTTGGAAACAACTAATTGCTTAAGAGAGTGTAAACTTAATAAGTAGGCCACACAGATCACATCTTTACCACCAACATGCTGAACCATTTATAAGGAAGTTTTGTAATTCTGCATAATTAAGGCCTTTAATAATGTAGATTTGAAGACTACAGAGCCACTGCACTTAAGGTTGATGCTATTTTAATTACACAGAAAAGACATAATTTGGGAAGAAGACTTGCAGTTTCTTACATTTACTTCTGTCAAATGACATATAATTGTATGCCAAGGTGCCTGAGAAAAGTATTGTGGGTTTCTTGCCTTTTTGAAACAGCTTATGCCACTCGAAAAGGATTACTTCCTTTGTAAATTGCTGTTTCCACTGAAAGGTACCAATTAATTAAGCCATTTACATAAAACTGTCTTGGATCAGCTACCTACAAAGATAAAGGCTGAAATCTACCTTCTAATTGAACAAATAAAGTTTTAAGAATAAATATATGTTGGTAATTATCTGTAATAATACAAATTAGGAAATTTAGCTGATAAAATGAATATGTCAGAAATTAAGACTAAATTCTTATCACCCAAATTGAATAAGGAACAGTATATCCAAAAAACATTCTTCTAATTTATCTTCCATTAATTGTCACATTACATATCCCTGCATCATTTGATGTCTTGCCATATCACATGATGCAAACTGAGAGGAGGTGGAAAGTGTCTGTATTTCAAGGGATGTGCTTATTCTGATTAGATTTTTGTTTCTTTTTTTTTGTTTGGGGGTGGACAGGAGAGAAAAGAAAACCCTCTATTTTTCCATAAAGAGTCATTATACACAGCAGGGAATGATAAATGGTATCATTTAGAAAAACAATGTGAGGCACTTTAACACACACAATCAAAAGTAAGCTGTTTAACTAACTGTATGCAACTGATATGAGTTTAAGTACACTAATATATCAAGTAAAATAAAATCTGTGTGCCTTTTGCTGCAATAGTTTTAGCAGGAGAAACACAGCTTAGAGCAAAATCATGTTTTCTCTAGCATTTACCTCCAATCCATATACACAAACTTCTTCTGCCAGTGGAGAAACAGGCCTACACTGGAGATTTGCATTGCTGCAGCTACAGCACAGACAGACGGACCCTGTGAAAAGTAATTTTTATGTTCAACCTCTCACACAGGAGGTGGTTTCTCATCCTCCACCTGTGTGGTGGTTCAGCTGTTTAATGGTCTGTCTGTGACAGCTGTTACACATGCAAAATTTGCACTGAAGCGAGTGGTGGGTTTTTTTGTCTGCATAATGACTCGAGGACACAATTCTGAATCATATCACATGTTCTAAGTCAGCTCTCTTCCTTTCCTAATTATTGCATTCTTTGCTAATGGATGGGATAGATTTTCTTCTAATATACCCCAACCAACTGTTCTTGTCACACATAAATCAAGCTTATAATACTAAAAAAATTAATCTAGAGAGATTTTTTATTAACACTTGCTGTATCTGTCTCAAGGCAGAGATTCAGAAGCAGCTGAGATTATGCACTATACATGTTGTGCCAGCACTTACCAAACCAGATCTCTAAGACTTATGAAAACATTTATGTATACAACTTGGAGTACTCAGTGGGAGTATGCATCTCCATAACAATAAGCACAATGGTAAGTATTCACAAGATGAGGGCTCAAATCAGCAAGAGATTTCACAATGCAAACATCCTGATCTCAATTTTTACTACTGAACAATAACAGGACATTTGGTCAGGATTACTGGGTTTCTACTGGAAACAGGGCTGAGAAGGTGAGCTCTTCAGGGCAGAGGATAGCCCTACTCCTAGGTTTACGAAGGGACTCCAGCCTGTGGGCTGCCCTTAGAAAATCCAAATACCTGGCAAATAATCATTTACTGATCACATCCACTGTCTGATCCCTGACTACTGTATCCCAAAATGTTATAATGCTTTGTAAAATCACCTGAATTGAGTTACTGAACTAAACAAAATTGCCTTTTTACTTTTAACTATACGGCAAATTTCTTCCCTGTTTACAATTCCACCCTCTCCAAGTCCATGGCTGAGTTGCTGTTGGACTTCAACAGTTCAGAGCCGGATCTCTACCTTCTTCTTGTGCTCTTGCCTGCAGGAGCTTCCCAGATGGACCCACAAGATGCAAATGTGGTGGCCAAATCCTCCCCCCCAGGGACTGATGGGGTTTTCCACCAGGAGAAAACACTGGAGGTAGCTGCAAGTGATGGCACTGAGCCTGGGCAAGGCTAAGTGGAACGTGTGCGCGCGTGTTGTATGTGGAGGGTGCAGGCTGTGATAATTAGGGAGGAGAGGGCAGTGCTGCAATAGCCTGGGAAGGGGTGAGCTGCCAATGTCAACGGGTCTCATGTCAGATGAGCTCGGTGCGTTAGTCACTGACCAGGAACTGGTAACAGATAGCTGCTGGCTCCATATCAACTCTCATCCTAAATCACTTCCAGGAGCTTTCAAGTACCTGTTTTAGCAATTTCTTCAGCTCTTGTCTAAATATAACAGTAGGTAGATGTGATGGGCACTTAACGAGGCATTTTACAGACAAAATAGGGTCTCTCCTGCCCTGTATTTATACATATTTCAGGAAACATTTCAAAAAAATGATATAGCAGTAGAAAGAACTGCACATCTAACATCATGAGCAAAAATAAAACACCTTCAGAGATATATCTTTGCACAAGCATGCACGCATATAAGCCGGAGCATAAATACACAGATTTAAGTGTACAACAGATTACTTATAAATGTACGTAATAGAAAAAAGAGTGTCACTTCTTGATCCAATCTTTACCACTAATATAAAATTATCGGTAAAATATGACATAAACCCCTAAAACAATAACAAAGAAAAACTTTTCTGCTTCTCTTTCAAACAGTGTTTAGAATATCGCTTTGTATTTTATAACCTCTCGCAGAATTGAAAGAAAGTGTCACCCACGTAGGTTTATTGATTCCTGACTTAAATATCACATAAGCTCTCTACCACCTGCCAGAAAGCAGGTATGATGAGTACAGTTATTGCAACAAGAACTCATAACTGCACTGTGCGTAGTCATTTAATGACAATGGAAATTGATAGCATATAAATACCATTCACCACATTACCAATAACACACCACGTACACAGTCCCATCCTCCCACACTGCTTCATCCACCTTGCAACACAGTCACAGGTGCTAATATGATTAATAAAACACAAATTAGTCCATAAGAATCTGCTTTTACATTCACCACGAAGCTCACCTTTCCTGTTTTGCCTACGGCTCTTTTATTGTTCTCCACCTCTGGCTCTAGAAAGTGGCACCACTTCACAAAACGCTCAGGGATGCTTCGTCTATGGAAGATGCCATGCTGAATAAACCTCTACATTGCTTCACTGTACATGTGTCAAAAGTGAAATTTCCTTTGCCACTAACAGTCCTCTAGAAGAGGTAATCCTAGCCCCAGCAGTTATTCAAAGTGTAAATGCTGTCTGCGTTTAAAAAGGAGGTCTACCTTTAGCAGAAAAATCTAAAATGTTCTCCTTTGCAGGAATAAACTAATTTCTAACCTCAATATTGATTTAAGTAAGAGAAAAGTATTCTACCAAAGCTGCAGTTTTACAGTTGAGGTTTTGACTTTACACCAAAAAGCAAAGACCACTGCTATGCACAGGTAGGGCTGCATCTCCAGTATGGCTCATTCCTCTGAAGATCCCATCTAGAAGTTGGCCATCAGTAAAAAATTCAGTTTTAAGGAAATGTCCATTTCTGTAGCTCCCAGATCATTACCTAGATGCATCTATTCAGCTATAGGATGGGATGGTCTTATGAAAGAAAGATCATTAGCTCTGAATTGCTCATCCCGTTGCTGCTGTTTTCTGTGATGCAACAGCCTTTGGCACATGTACTTGAAACTGTGTCTCACTTGTCTTCTTTAGCGGATGGAATGATAATGAAAGTTTCCTGATTAATGTATCTGGGAGCTGATTTCATTAGTACTCATGGAGCAGGTAGACAGTAGTTAAAAAGTTGCCCCATTACCTTTAAATAAAAAGGAGTTTGAGAAATCAATTGTAGAAATGAAATTATAATTCAGTTTCTACTTCTACTTTGCCCCAGATGACTTAGACATTACCTCATTGACAAGGATCAGAAAGAAATGACTGTTTCAACTTGCCAAGCCTGTGGCTAGAAGTGACATTCTGAGTCAGATCTAAAGTAACAATCCCTAAGTAAAAGGCTATATAATTCCTAATTCCTCGAGCCATTTAGGCTATAGGTGGCACCATCATACACTGTTTATTTATCTGGATGAAATTCTGTATCAAAATATTTCAGCAGGACTACAATGGCAACACACTACAGGGATGGATGACTTAGGTATGTCACAGATCAGACAGATATTCTTAGTAAGCGTATGACTCCCAAAATGTTAAAACATATGAAGTTACTTATCAAAAAGCAAAACATACTGCAGACTTTCTGATTATTTTTTTTTTTTTACTTTAAGAACAGCATATAAAGAGACACTATTGCAGAATCTCAATTTTTTATCAGCTAGCTCCATTCCTAATTATACCTATATTTTATCTTCTGCAGATGCCAAAGATAAAATAGAAACATAATTAAACGAAAAGCAAGGAGGAGATGTCCTGAACCTAAATGTGTCTAAGATAACCTAGTTTTTGGAATCTAAACAAGCCTCAGTGTGCCTCACTTGGAAGCATCTTCATTTCCACGTGAAAATCACAAAATTGAATCGCTGACACCAGTGCAACTAAGACCTCAAGAGCTTTTCTTCCTTAAAATGTACAATCATTTCTCACTAGCTGACACTAGCTGTTGACCTGCGTGATTTGTTATCTTCGACATAAAGTATACAAAAAGCTTTAGAAATTCCACATACAGGACCATCTGGTTAGTGTTACTCCATTTATTCCACTCTTTTTCCACAAAATGTTTGAACCAGAAGTATACGGAACACTAATAATAAGTAGAATGTTCAACAAGTGTTAATGACTGACTATAACTTATCACATTTTTCATTCTAAATTCCTTATGGAAGCAATCCATTTGTTTTTAGAAATCTTCACCATTAGAGAATTTTCTCACTGGCTTGAAGAACTGATATTTTTCCTTTCTTTCATAATACTTGCCAGTTATGTATGTGTGGAATTCAAACAGAAGGAGTTACATGGTATATGCATTTTACTTCTGCATCCCTTACAGATGCTTAAGCCCTGTGACAGGACTATGTCTCCATTGCTTAATGTGTTGAATAGGGAACGTATGTCCTGGCTTTAAAGTGCATGGCAAACAATAATCTGTGCAGAGGTGCACAGGGTCATTCTCTGAAGTCAAGACATGGCAATGAGTGGGTATACATTTTCTCATTCCACGAAAGTTTTCCAAGCTCACATCACCTTGCAAACCAATTATTTTTCCATGATAAACCAGAGACAAAATGGGCACAGACTCATCCAACTCCAGAAAAGGCAACAGCTCCGTAATTATTTTGCTCCCCTGTGATCTGAAAGAGCAAGATCTTCTTCCCTAATACAGACTGCAGACTCATGTTTCACACATCAGCTGAATCTTCTACCTTCTGAGCCTTCTAGGAAAGGTGCCTCTGTTTCTCCTGCTGTAATTACTCATTCCCAAATTCAAGTTAATCATAGCAGCAGAAATTTGGATCCACCCTCCACAGTTCCCCTAGACACAACACATGACTACTTGTATGGATGAGAAGAGGGCAATGTATACTATGCTTGTACATATCTCTTTCTCTTTTCTTTTGATAGGAAACTCTATCTTTGTCAAATATAATAGGAAAGGGCACAAACAGCAGTGTTGTGTGGTTGATTTTTTTCTTTGGGAGGGGAATGTGTGTGTCTAAAAACCCCTCTCCCTATCTATGCTGAAGTGCTACCATGCTCCTCTGTACTTGTGCATACATCATCCAAAGGACTCAAGACTTTCAAAATGAGAACTGAGATTGGGTATATCATCTCTCAAACCCAGCACTCTCACTGGACTGATGTGGGGAAACCAACATCCCAACTCATCTTTTTATAATAGAGGCCAGCAATTGCCTCACAAGCTTTTGAGCTCCTCAAGAACAATCCATTACAGCCTGAAAAGAGTAGTTGAGGCTCCTGTCAGAAAGTGACAGCACTTGTTGTGTCAGCCAACACCAGGACTATGATGGGTACTGCAAGCGAGTTTTGAGAGCCCAGTTACCCTCCAATGCATTGACAGACTTCCAGTGACTGAGTCAAGGATGGGCCTGGAGTTTCTGTGCCACTGCAATACACTGAATAAAACGTATTTTAGAATTATTCCCTTGAATTTATGTGCGTAGGAGAAATGTATATAACATGCATTCATGGAAGAAATATATTCTAGGAGTGCACCCATGTTCATCAGATCACTGAACATTTCATAATCTGTTTTCATATTTGCAATGAAGCAAAGTAAGGGCAGATTCTCAAACCAGCTTATTGAGTCTTAACAAGTAGGAAGAACAAAGCAGGAACAGGATGACACATGGCTTGAAAAAATTTTAGCAAACTACTGAATCTCCTTTCATATCATCTCTGGTTCATCTTTTCAAACACTCTTCTAAATTAAAGAGCTATAATGAATTTTGTCATGGGTGGGGGCTTGGTTTGAAGCAACAATACTACATTTGATTCAAGAATAATCTATTGTGACCTATAATACTAGTGTGCCAGCTTTTTTAAATTAACTGACCACAGCTAGCAAACAGCTATTAACATGGTGACTGTGTGGGGATACAAAGATATGCAGTGTCTGTGCTGCTGAACCACAAAGTATTTTTAAAAGAAGAAAAAATTAAAGAGAACGCCCTCCCCCTCCCCAACTGGTCACTAAGACAATGAACTTATTCAATCTTTACAATCTTTTGTGCTTCTTTATAGGAATATTCCACCAATTTCCAAAAATTATAGCTGGTGGTTGGCTTAATATGATTTTCTGCGCTAAGCCCATGACAGTGTTCACAACAGGGCTAAGCATTACATTAAATCAGTGATTAGTGCACCTTGTATATATGTCACATGTCAAAACCATCATTCAGCTTTGAAATTGGTTATAAAAGCCTCTGTAAGTATGTACAGTATAAGGTCACCCTGACATCGGAACATCCAGACACAGCTTACTATTCAGTCTTAAATTCATCCATTCAGCAGCACTGACACCAACCTTTCCTATTTTCTCTCCCTAACAAACTGCAGATGTGTCTTTTGTGCAGAAGGTGAAACCAAAAGACTTAAGGAGTGACCTTCAACATAGCAATATGGATACGAGCTGGCAATGGCCACACATGCAGTCGTGCTGGCTGTGCTCTTCCCAAGAAGGATGGATGCACCAGTGCATCCCACTGGTCTCCAGTGGCAGAGGACAGAAGTGATGAGGTCAAGCTAAATCCAACCCAGGACAGAATTATGCTGCTATTGCACTAACAGGCCAGTTCAGATCATCTGTTCTTGCCTTTCCATCAACAACAGATGGTTCATATAAGAATACAGTATATCCTCAGCTATGTGTTTGTTCAGATTTTGAGGAATATGGTTGCCTAAGGACAGATATGTGCTTCACTATAAGACTGCCTGGTAGTAAACACCCTTTTAAAAAAGCCAGTAATTCTTTTCAGAAGCAAGTAATGAAAACTGAACATCCAAGGACATAACAAAAACACTGTTTTTAACAGACTGAGAATTCTGTAAAGCTGAATTTTAAATTATTATGACAAAACAACAGAACGAGTCCATTCTTGTAATAACTGAAAAAAAAGGCAAATGATGAGACCAGTGGCTTGTTTTTTTATTTTTTTTTTCCAGCAGGAAAGTATACTTTTGTCCTATTTCCATACAATAAACCCAAGAAAATTCTTCTGGCTCAGGCAATACAGCTGTTCACCTCAAAGGTAGATGCCATGCTTAGAAATTTTCTAGTGGTAATTTCTGAGTTTCAGAAAGCAACTGTGAGGAGTTGGTTATGATGAGGATGCATACAAAGCCATCATTACAATGCACCTCTTCCTTCTGCTTACTGAAAGAGCAGCTTTGGAAAAGCTTGAAGAAATTTTTTTGATACCAGCATTTTCTTTGCTCATCACTTTGACCATTGTTACTCCTCTTTGCTGTGGTTTGCCTTTTTCTGTTATATAAACATAATCTGCTTGCTTTTTTCTTTCAAAGCACTCTCAGCCTAATCCCCTCCCAACCTATTCTCATTCATTTATTCCAGAGGGGAGCGCTCCCACCTCCAGTCAGCCCCTGACAGTAGGCTCCATCACCCATTTGTTACCTTTTCAAGCAAGTATCTTTGTTCTTTCTCCCCTGCTGCCCCCATGCTTGGGTAGAGCTCCTTGTTCATGTCCACAAAGCTGCCTCGTTATCCTCCTTCAAATCCCCTCTCAGGCCTCCTCTTAGCTCTGATGCCAAAAAAAAAAAAAACCTTGACAATGGCTGTGCTGCTGCAATATTGAGCCCACTACCTATGAAGCCGACCTTCTTATTCACTCCTTGTGCTTTCCCATCTGCTTACATCCACCTGTTGTCTCCTGTCGTTGGGTTTAAAAGTTATCACAGGAGAAATGGCTAAATCAGCTTGAATTACTCCACATTTGCTGAGAATGCATATCCTTGTCAGCTGACATGAGGCAACTTGTTACCCTGAGAAAATATCTTTATATGCCTCAGCCATCTGGATGTAAATTCTCTGGAAGGGGCAACTCTTTGCTCTGTATTTGTACGCTGCCTAAGGGTCCTGGTCCTAGCTATTTCATAGCACAAAAACATTGCTGGGTATATAATAAGGTTTCTGTTTGTTCTTCTAGACGGCTAGTTGTGTGTGTTACCACAGCTTGGGAGCCTGAGTACATAGATGGAAGACAGAAAGTTTACTAAACAGTTGAATGAAATATGGATCAGCCTCTCAGAGTGCTGAACATATGGCCCATATTTAAATATGTCTAACACACAAGCAAAGTTCTGGTCTAATAAATATTTAGCAAGTTGGGTGATAGACATACACAGCTACAAACTACCTGTTTACCCATCCATTAATACAGTTACCATGAGGAGGGAGTTAAAAAAGCTCAAGTTCAATAGCAACAACATCTATCTCTACCAGGTCACTATTCCTACTGCTACCTATCCCACCTTGTTGGAAAAATAACAGAGCAGCATCATGCCATCAAGCTTCAAAGGCAGGATTAAAACTTTTAGATACTGTGAAATTATCTTATTTTACAGACAAAGCGTTTTTTTGAGTGATGCTAACAGAAGCGGGTTGGTGCTGTCTGTACAGGGAGGAAATCAAGTGTCTGAATCATTCAAAGTACAGGAAAAATATCTTTGAAACAATCAATATAATTTGCAATCTGCCATATAGTTTAAAAAACAAAAAGAAAGAAAAAAGGGGAGGGGAGAGGAAAAAAAGGTCTTCTTATTCTAAAAGTAACTATACAGAATTCCGAAGCAAAAATCTCAATCTTTAACTTTGGGCTTGCTTATTGTCAGAGGGTGAGGCTTGAATTAGGCCTTTCCTAAAAACTTCATTTATGAAAGTGTGGGATCAGTTTCTTCCTTTTTAAGAAAAAAAACTTTTACAAGTGGAAAAAATCCCAGAGAGGCTGCAGGGTAATGTTTTCCATTAACCGGAACGCACATTTTCAGACGGAAAGCTGCGTGCTTTTTTCTGGCAATAATTAACAAATCATTGTACATAATTTTTTTAAAATTACTCCCCAGATAATAACTTTTCTGCTTCTTTACACCAATGAATATTCCCAACCTGTTTGTTTTTAAGAACAAAGAGAGAAGTCCAAAGCCCATTGCTGCAAGCCATATTTGCATTCCCTATCTTCTGCGTAGTTTTGAACTATGAAAAAGAAAATCTTTTTCTAGAACTTAATATAGAAAAATTAGCATGACCAAACCAGTTTCAAACCCCAATCTTCAAATGAAAGTGCAAAATGAATTTGAAACTGCAAATGAAGAAACATTTGTTTTAGTAAACAG
>JAOEHX010049764.1:116368-127982 GCA_025448015.1 Bolborhynchus lineola
ACAGCAATTTGTACAGATAAGGTTATTTACACATAAGCTCAACACATTTTTTCCATCCGTATTATTTGACAAGATGGATCCAAAAAGTGAAGAAAAGTAAAATTGAATAAGTAAGGGTATCCATATATTTTAAAATCGATTTTTACTACTCCAACTCATACTAAATCAGCACAATGCGACTGCCATTTAAAGGAAGTCTTACGAAGTATGAATGAGCAAGTGTACTTCATTAGAAAAGATTAAAGTTTCTTCTTCCCTACAGTGAATACAGGTAATTTCAGAAGCTGTGGCTTATAATTATTCACTGCTGAAAGGCATTTAAAAGGTCCATATTGAAAACAGTGACCCCCAGCTTCCCCTCCGAATGAATGGAAGTAAAAATTCTCATTTTGCTGGAATGCTGGTTGATAACTGTTAAGCAAAACATGCATTTCTTCATTACAGTGCGGTCTGCAGGTTCATTTAAATAACAATATCACCCACCATAAAAGTCACAAAAGAATTATCTGGCAATTTCAATATGTTGAAATGTATTATTAGCGCTAACAATGGGCACCTTGAGTAAATAAATGAATGTCTTTCATTGGCAGCATTACTTCCGATTATTTAGCTTTATGGAATATCAAACTTTATAATTCAACACCTTGGTCAAGAGTGTTTGCTTGTGTAACTTTTGAACTAGAACTGACATTTTAAAATGTCTCTCCAATTTCCTCTTCCTTTCCCTACTGTTCCCAAGAAAGTAAAAAAACCACATTGCCCAAACACAGGGAGCACTGTTGGGTCCTTTTGTAAGACATATAAAGAGCCACCTTCTTACTGTCATTATTTTTCATGACAAAATAAAGCCCAAATCTGGAAATTAGATTTTTTTTTTTTTTTTTTGAGAAAGATATCAGCCCAGTATTTATAAATTATATCAACAGTATACAAAATGCATTTCTGACCTGCAAATCCCACAGATCTCACAGAAAAAATTAACATTTTAGCATCCTATTATTACAAGAATATCATCTCTATCTCAAGAGATCCTAACCCAATTCATTATCATTAAAACAGAAACTACAGCACAAGTGGCATATAACCCTGGACTTGATAATGGTGTCCAAAACCACACCGTGACTGCAAGTGCTCTCTTAGAGACTGTTTCCACTGCCTGCCGTCAAATGGCTCCATGAGGAGGAGCTGTGTTGCTTATCCGAGATCTCACTGCGCTTGACTTCGCAGGGTATGCTGACTGTTTATGCAGTTTTCAGGGTGGAAACAGCTTGGCTCCCTCACCCCCATATATACAGGACTAATCCACAATCAGATTTCCCCCCCCAACATCGTCCGTAATCCAGCCAGTACCAGGGTGGTGCTCAGACATGACAAGTTCTGATGTGGTCCCTAACACTGTGGGGGACCTGTGATTTGACTGTGGCCTTGAACAGGGCTGTGACACTGACTGCAGAGCTCTTTGTTCTGGTGATATTTTGAGGGCTCTGCCACAAATTTCCCTCAGCTGCCTTTCAGGTAGACTGTCCTCAACTGCTGTGCCGGCCCTTGGTTTCTTACTCTTTGCATGACATTTCTGCCCCTATGGCAGAGATGACGCCACAGAATGATTGCCTCTGTGCAAAGCTTGGCAGTTCAGTTTATATTGCCAACAAAGTAAGTTTGATTTAAGCCTCTGGTCTTTGCACTGAAATGACTACTGCACACCTCCTCATGCTCGATTTTGTCAGGTCTGCTGCAGGGTTGGTAACCTCAGGCTGATGGATGGGATGGATAACAGAGAGATGGTATTGTCTTATGCACCATGGCTAGATTCCTTGGACTACATCTGTCAATATCTTATATCTATTTGAGCACGTTAAGTCACTTCTGTACACCCAAGATATCCGCTTAAGAGGATACCCTCACATGAAAATGGCAGATTCAATTGAGCCTAAAGATAGAAAATCTTTTCCCAAAAGATAATGAATACAACCAAGTTGTGCAGCACAACTTGTGCAACATATTTATACCATTATCACAAAGATGGTTCTAGAAATAAAGGGAGTCTGATGGGTTATGTTGAACCAGACAGCAGCTTTAAAACATGGATATACTAAAATTATTCTTTCTTTTGTACCAGTGTAGCATGTTTGGATGCTGTTTGTAGTTCAAGAAGAGAAAATTTACTTATTTTCACGTATCTCCGGGTCATGAGAAATACAGTTCTGTTTAACATTAGCGATATTGTTTTTATGGCCATACAGTGCTTGGCACAGTATCAACCTCAAACGACTGCAGAGTTTATAATGACTGACAAGATAGAAGTCAGTCTTGTAAACAAGGGAGCATATTCAGATACAGGAAATGAAAGTTCAGTTCTAAATGTTGTAACACATTCTCTGCATCACCTTTGGTAAGTTACAACCTATCCATCCCCAATGTGTGGCAGACATAATGCTACTCCTGCTTTCCATTCTTTGTCTTGACAACTGAGATTATTAACTCATCAGTGAAGAGGACTTCTCTTAATTTTTGTTTATACAATAATTTGCACAACGTGCTCTAATTTCAGTTGGAGACTCTATGCTCCACTATACTTCTAAATAAAGCCTGGCTAGTTTTCTTCTAGTCCACAGAGCCAAATTACAGCAATTCATTTAAACAAATTGAAGGAGGACTTGAATATGGGAAGACTTAAAGGGACTGAACATGTGGTTAGCAAAGGGGAGTTTCTTGTGCTGTTAATCCCATTCTAGGATGACTGCTGGGAATCTTCTTTATTCAGTAAAGCCCTTAATTACAAAGAGAGTCTACACAGAACTGCTGATGACAAAAAACAATGAACAAGTGTCGTGGTTAAACTATCTTTGCTTTTATAATTGGCTCATTTCAAATGTCTAATGGAGAATTCAAAACCACTGGATCAGAAGCACTATACAGTCTTTACACAATAGGTCAGTGCCATCAACATCCTGTTCATCTGTGAAAGTATTTATAAATATTACACAAGTGCTGCAAGGGGTAAAGAGCAGTGAATAGTAGTAGCCTGTGACGTCTCCAGCATGTGACACTGAAAACCCAAAAAGCAATTTGGCACTTTCTAATGTTGGCACTAAATACAGCTGAATAATGTGTTTCTGCAGCTCTCATTCTATATGTGTGTGATCTCACCCTCAGGTCTATAGCCAAATACAAGAAAAGAAATAAGGGGGAGCTGCAGAAACATGTGAAAAAGAAATACTAAATAGTAGACCATTCTCCTACCCCTGTTGCTATGTGGCACAGAGACAATGTTAGCAATGGAAATTCTGCTGCAGGCAGCCAAAAATTCAAAGAGAAGAAGAATCCGAGCAGCAACAAACCTGCAAAGCTCAAGAAGATCCTGCAGCCAAACTGACAGCTTGTCTTAGGTTCCCTGCGCAGACAGGTCTGATGGAGCATGCCACCTTTTTTCTTTTTCAACAAGCATAAAAATGGTTCATTGCTCCTGACTTCAGCATAGTTTGTTCTAATGTGGAAACTGCCAGACAGTCCTACACTAGAGATCGATATCATCTAAATACTGTAAAGAGTACTGATCAAGTAACTTAGTGCTCTGACCAGTTATTAATGGAAGCTTTCTCAGTTACTACAACCATCATGTCAAAACTCGAGCCAAAGGAATTTACCCAGGCTCAGTCCAAGGAATATGACACAGGAATGTAATACACATATGGCAAAGATTTAATATATGTTATGACTGCTAGGCAAATGACGCTTTTATTGTCCAAGAAACAATGGCATATTCAAATCCGGTGTAAGTAAAGAGTGAATAATGATGTTAGATCATCACACCATGAGGGAAACACAGAAGAAAAAGTTGTTCCAAATTTCATCTCTCTGTGAATGAAGTAAAACGATACAGAGGACAGGCAGACCATCAGGAATCAAATAGCTTTCAGGAAGAGGGGGGCTGGCATTTTTTTATTGCCAGTAATTTTCTAATGAACTGTTGACAATCACAGATGTTCTTACACCTCAAACAGCTGGGGTTCTCCAACATCCACCATGTGGCCAAGCGTCAAATTTTAACTGGCTTTTGCCTGCCTTTGCAGTTCTGACTACTCAGAGTAAGCCAGTGGTTTACATTTTTGCTCTTGGTAGTTGCTGGCTAAATGAAATAGTTTTCACACATTTGTAATGGTAGGTTGCCTTTGCCCTGTTGTCTAGGTAAAAACTGCAGCTCAAAACCAGGAGTAAACTTGGAACAACAAGATGAAAGGCATCTTTTAAATCACAACAAAGAAAAGCAAATTTCCTAGTTGGAAAGAGATACAGCATTTTTCACTTAGCTCTTTAGGAGCATCATTAAAATGTGCAAAAAAACACCAGTTTTCCATGACCCTCTCCCTTTTTTGGTCACAAAAAAAGCCAATTAAAAATGGATTTGTAACCAATCTCCAAGCCATGAAATTTTCACAGCAGCAATGATACCAGAGTTAAGGTAAAAATAAACATTAGGAATTAAAAACATAGGCTCTTCTATCAGACAATCACAACCATTTCTCCAAGTAATAGGGATCCTCTGGTCTTTGTGATTGCGAACAAGAGCATTTACTGAGAAAGTTACTAGGACAAGAGGCAAAAGAATCTTTATAGCCGTTACTCTGGTTTGATTTCCTAAAACAAATTAAATTAAGATTGCCTTGGATTACACAAGAAACCAATATACATGAGGCTAAAAAACCCATGGGAGACTGTTACTTTAACCTAGCTGCCTCCTCCAATCTAAGGGTGGAATAACAGCCATACATCTTCTTTACACACCTTGAGTACCTCAAAAAACCTGAATTATTTGCCCATGAGAGGCTGTGCCATCTGATTTTGATACAAAACAAAACTTCTCCTGCCATGATGAAAGCTCCTGTCTTCTTCTGTGGTCTCTTTTAGCAACAAAACCAAACTCTCTTTAGAAGACATTCCCTTGCTTGTTCTCCCCTGCCCACTCTGCTCGTTGACGAAAACTTTATATTTTAAAGGTTAGTGTTAAAACGACTTTTGTTCTATCTCAGGGGATGATTTATTGTTGCAGACCCCAAGCCTATATCAAGAAGCCAGCATGAATGGGATTTCAAAAGCTGCTCCAATCCCATTGTCCTATGAAGTATCTTTGGAAGAGGATCCAGCCTGTCACTCACTCTGTACTGTTTGCACCCTCTCAGGGAATCTCAATCCCAAATGGAGATAAGACAACAATGGACAAAAGAAAGTAGCCCAATATTCAAAATAGGCATGGCAGTTAGGTGTAGAAATAGAATGTAACTATGATTTCAAGGGGAAATAGTAGATTTTACAGAGCTCTGATATAATCCAACAGCACCGTAAACATGTATGCATAGTTCCTTCAGCATAATTTGATAGATATGGCAAACATAATGAAATACACGTAAGATTTAAAAACATAGGGCTTTTTTTGGGGGAAAAAACAAAACCAACAACAAAATCCTCCTGCAGGACTTTCCTCAGATACTCCCAATAGAAAAATGTCTCTGTCTCTCTCTGTCACATAGTTCCTTCCTATTTCTCCTCACCTCATAAAAAGTAAACCATCCTCTAAAAAGCCAAGTAAAATTTTAAAGCAATATTTTTTTCTGGAGTCATGTAATGCTTGGCTCTGTTCCACCTCTTCTGCAGGAAATCCAGATAACATCTAAATGGCAATGGCATTTTCCTTGAAGAGAAGCTACTGTGTAGATCTAATGTCTTCTCTCCTCAAAGAAGTAATGTGATTGTAAATGACCAAATGTCTATTCTACCAGGTTACTCAAGACACTAAAATAAGGGAAAGCTACTGAAGATTACCTCCATGTGAGCCCATAACTCATAAACACTTTTTTATCTCACAGTCCAGTGTGAGCTCCAGCCAAAGCACATTTTGGTCAGCCTTCTGAGTGGCCAGCAAATCCAGAGGTCACCATGGGGATGCGGATGAACAGAGAGTGCTGACACATGTGGCAGCAGATTACACTGGGCTGACTGATGCTGCATCCCGCTGGGCTCAGGGAGGTTATCGCCTTCACTGGTGAGGCGGCTGAATGGGAAATGAATCTACGTGTGAACAGCTGCAGTTTACAGCCCAGTATTATACTGTAAATTAAACCAATGTCAGGCTACATTAATACAGCAGATTATAAACAGTGGTGGAGGAACAAATACACATCTCATTCAGCTATCACCACAGTGGTTACACTAACTTTCCAGAGAAAGGCAGCACGTACAGCCATGAGTAGAAGCTGCTTCAGCCATGCGAGCTTAATTTGCTGTTGAATGTGTCTCTAAACCTCAGACATAACGCATGAATAAAACAGGTTTCCTTTGTGAATTGAGCTGGTACCCCGGGAAAAAAACCCAGACAAACCATTTTTTTCACAGAAAAAACCCAAATAATTAGAATCTGAAACAGGCACAGATAACAGTCACATGAAGTTTTCAAATTTGAAATGAATGAGCAAGTACTCACCCCAAAGTCTATAAGTGTTGACTATAAATGTTTTTACCTAGTATGACAGAGGTGATCTGGAAGCATGGAAATTACCAGTGGAGCAGGGAGGACTGCAGCAGGGATCCAGCACAGGGATCAGCCTGAAGCTTTGATGGATAACCTGCCTCCAGCCCTACAAAGACAGGCTTAGTAGCAATTTGAGAAGATGGATAGAACAGCTTAAAACAGACACACTAATTTGTGTAACAGGCTTGGGTCAGGGGGGACATGAGAGGTGGGAATCATGTTTGGCACTCCAAAGGTAACTAAGTCTAGACCCCTGGAAAACATGTAGCATCTACATAAGTGACATATAGGTGGAATTTAAGCACCTCTATTTAAGATGGAGAAATGCAGCTTTGGCAGAAGAGGTGGAAAGCAGTCCCTGCACAGTCTCCTTACCCTGATTCCCATGCTTAGCTCAGATTTACGAATCCCACGCTTGGAAGCTGGCCCCTAAAAGGCAGGAGTCGCAAATTTCCTTTGCAGAACCAGGGCTTAAATGGCCACTGTTAACCAAGGCTGAAAGGTATCACCAGATAAAACCTTTTGAAAGCAGAGTGTCGGTAAAGCACACTTAAACATACTGACATACATAAATTATTTTCCTAGTGGAATATTTTATGGATTCTACCCTAACAAACTTTTCAGTTTATGGAAGCTTTGCCAATGGTGAAGTGTCACAAGAAATGTTACACAGGTAAGACTAAAACCAAGCAAAAGTAATAAAGACTTAAAGTTGAAATCACAATTGCTTGCTTTAGATTGCATTCGCAAAAGTGCTGGAACAGTACAACTACACATGTTCAAAGAGTAAAGAACAAACAGTAACTAGTCAAATGCTATAAAACAGCCTAAAATAATATCACTTAGTTAAGAAAATGGGTTCTCCTAGAATATTAAAAGTATTAAATGAAGAAACAAGTAACTAGTACTACCGAGTTGTGATGCTTCATAAACCATGCAGGAAAACAGCAAATGAGACCTAGGGAAAATCACTTGATGCAGAATTTAACAACAACTACAGCCTAAAAACCCACAAAAGACAGATAATAATAGAATCACGGAATAGTTGGGGTGGGAAGGGACATTAAAGATGGTTAAGTTCTTTAAACCATGAAGGGAAGGAATTCTGGAACTGTGATTGAAAACAAACTACTCGACTGGGTTATGGCAATGGACAATGCTCCCAAAGAACTGTATCATATCAACACACAACCTCATTCTCAGAAAAGGAGAAACAGAAAAGGTGGCAGAGTTTACATTGGACATCTGAAGTTTGCTGTGCTCAGAAGAGATAAGAGCAGGACAGCCACTCCAGGCTAGGGCATCTGCAGCTTTTGCAGCCACAGAACAGCACTGTGGCTGCTCTCTCCCCCTGGGAATTTATGCGCAACCTGAAGCTGCTCAGATTGAAGGACTCACTGATCAGCTGCATCCACAAGTTGCAGAGTGCTCCTGCTTAGTCTCCATGAGAATCTTTTCCTGGCACTGCTATGCTGACAAGGAACAAGAAAGACAAAACCAAGCCAAACTCTGCCAACATTATTTTTCCAGCAAAACTTCCAGGGTTAATATAGCAGTAGTGACGGAAACACACTACTGTTGACTCAACTAATGTCCTTCAGAGAAGTCGTGTAGCTATGCCAAGGATAGCAGACTACTGGCACCAGCACCAAGTTTGGCACTGACCTTGATTTGGGCTCATGACAACTGCAATGAATTCTAACATCTTCTTAAATAAAATATGCCAATGTATTTATCAAAGGCTCCCTTAAAGTGAGATATACCAGTAGGAAAAACTCCTCAGGCAAGTGTGCAATAATGATCAATGAAAAGACAATACCAAAATGGCCGCTGGAATGGAGAGACTGCATCGTTGAGCCTAGACTGGAATGGAGGTGATAGCTTAATAAATAGGCTATTGACTAAGCAACGGGAAATGTCAGTTTGACAACCAGGTAATCAGAAACGATTGCAGAATCTCTCTTTGCATCTAGATCTGCATGTCAAAGCCACTGTGGCTTTGACAAGGACCATCAATTTACAGGCCTGCTACAATATTTGTCTCATCATCTTCCATTGAGACACTGAATTAATTCGTATTTATTTTTTAATGACTCAGGGTAGCAAGTTATACAGGCAGCAATAATGCTTGAATTAGTTTAAGACTGTGACAGTAATGACTCTTAAGCTAAGACAAAGCAAAAATACCATTAAAAGGAGAGCATGTTCAGCACTGAGCACTAGAGAAGAGTATTTACACACTAAATCTTATTAATAAACACTCCAGTATTGTGATAAAACAAATACATATCAGCCTGAAATATTTAAATACCAAGTCTAATACCGCTGAGCTGGCATTAACTGTCATAATCGATGGGAACTGTTTACACAGATTCCATTCCATCAATTACGCAAAGAGATCCCATGTAAACACTAGACCCAACACATTGGTGTGTGGCCCCATTCCAGGCTACTTAGAAATGAAACACAGTTCCAGTCTCAATGACAGCATCATCCCATGGCCAGAGCTCCCGAAGAGGGGATAAGGGAACCTACACTGAAGTTCCTTACTGAGGACATACATGTGACATTGAGCAAGTTGCTTTCACACAAAAGGAATTTTTTCCACTCCTTTAAAGCTTATTTTTCTCCCACGGCTCTTTAAGAATTACAGCAGAAAGTGGAAAGATGAGTGTTCTTAATTACTTTTATGGAAAAGTCCTATAGGATTCAGTAACTGAGGTGGGGATGGATTGGATTTTTACCTAGTATGACAGAAAAGATTTCTGCAATGGAAACTTAGAGGATGATTCAAAGCCTTACAGAAAGTACACTCTCACTAAACTGAATAGAGTTCTGCGAAAAAGCCTCAGAGCCCTGCTGGCATGATTTTCTTGCTCAAATTCACTATTTATTTTTAGAGAAGAAAAATGTTTCTCCCAGTTTTGTCATCTAGAAGTGGTATTTTTCTCATGTCCTATTAAATATCTTTTTATAATCACCTTATCCTTTTTTATTTAAATATTAATGTAATGCATACACCCAGTCAGTTTATAAACTTTGTCATCATATGACATGATGCTTGTGCTCATAAAGTTAAAGCTGACTTCATTATATCTTACTGCAGGATAGTTATCAGAGGAACACTGTCTGATTCAGAATAAAGAAAACACACTTTCTTCGTGCATTAGAATGTTATCAACTTATGATATCTAAATAAACTTTACTAGAATGAAAAAGTTTACTATACTTTAGCAAAATGGACCCACTACTGAAGCTCCTAATGTTTATTTGACTTTTTACAGCTGATGGGCAAGGATACTAAAAGGCAATTATGTGGTTGGAGTTTCATAGTTTACAGACAAATTTAAGATAAACATTCAAAGCAGAATCTGCATTTTGCACATGTAAATGCATCAGATACCCATTTGAGCCATATCCTTATAAAATCTACACAGGGCCACATCATCACATTTAAAGCACACTAACACTATTAATTTGCTAATTTAGCTCATTTTTGAGGAAGAATACACCTAACCAATTTGATCTGCCCTTTACCAAAGCCATACAGTTCATTGACAGCGCTAGCAAACAATGATCATAGCACAGTGAAAGTTAGTCTACCAAGTGGAAATGTAAAATGATAGGGAGACATGCGGAGTCAGAAGGGCTGTGCATCTCCCAAGGAAGAGTTATCATGACACTGGTGGACAGCCCACGTCAAAGCTAAAAGAACAAATGTCATCTGATAATTTAATAAAAGTTTAGCTGAGAATCTGGAGAATTTTAAATCTCCTGAAAGTGAAGGCCCGTGAAGAAAGCTTCCTCCCATAGCTCTGTGAATTCTCATTCAGATCTGGAATATTCAGCTTGAGCTTCTAAGTCCATGATCTCTTTAAAGTCAAGTCACTGTGCTAGGCTTTGCTATAAAGAAACTCAGCTGAAAACAGCGACAATTCTCTTCACAAAGTAGAATACATCTGAAACGAGGTAGCAAACACTACAAGTGAATGTGTTAACCACCATCTCACTGGCCTCCATTATCCCTTCCCTATCATCCCTATTTTAAAGAGCCTTTTCATAATTTATTGTCTGGAAGGCAAAATATTTAATGCTAATGTATTCAGGAATAGTATGCAGGAGGTCCCAAGGTTCAACAACACATCTCTTGCTTTATCTGACAGAAACATTTTGACTGTTTCCTAATAACAAAAAAGTCCACATTTTAAATCCCTGGGAGAAGATATTTGTTTTAATTAGGGAGCTGTTGATTAACTTAACCCCATGTAAGCACCACATTTAGCTATCATTAAACTGAAAAATACCTAAGAGTATCTTAACATAGCATTTATTAAGAACTTTCTTCTAAAAGTTTTTATGAACCTGTGTTCATGTTTTCTGTCACAATAACAGAAATACATACCTTCCTCATCAAACATCTGGAATATCAGAGCAGTGCATGAGAACAGTGTTTCTACCTCCTTTCTGGGATACATCAGAATGCGCTTGAATGACTTGATGTGGATAAGTGCACAGCATAGCTCCTGAGGTTCTTTCATAAACCCAGTAGGCCTCTTGAGGACTTGAGAAATTCATTGTACCTTTGCTTATCTATTTACAAAATTGATAGGACACTTTAATTGCATTCTTACCTCATGCACTTGTCAGTTAATTTGTTTCAAACCTTGAATTACACAGATTACACTGAAAGATTTCTTAGTGTTAGCTGACTAGCTGTTAAATTAAACAAAGAATCCTTTGGTTTCTGGGAGTACTTCATGATATTCAATGGCTAAGAAATATATGCATCAATAAAATTTTTAAATTGTCATTATATTAGTGCCTATATCTCATGAGGATGGAATTATGAAAAGCACCATTGTTTTCATATGTACAAGAAGTTTATTTCAGCTGGCTGCTAAATTTAACTAAAACTGAAGTCCATCACTTTCACTCTGAATACTTCCTTATTTCCCAAGGAGACATAGAATCACAGAACAGCTAGGGCTGGAAAGGACCTTAAGATCATCAGTTCCAACCCCCCTGCCATGGGCAGGGACACCTCACACTAAACCATGCCATCCAAGGCTCTGTCCAACCTGGCCTTGA
>JAOEHX010049765.1:0-13830 GCA_025448015.1 Bolborhynchus lineola
TCCCTATTGGAAGTTTTAAATCATTTCTTTAATTTTATTTGCAATAAAAATATTTTTATCTTTTTTTTTTTTTTTTTTTTTTAATGAAAATATATGCTAGAAATGGATTTAGGTTGTGGTCAATAACATCTGCACATAATAAAAATGCTTGTATTCTTATGCATAGTTTCTCAGCTGCAGCTTACCAGGTGTTTCACACCAGTGACTGGTAACACTGAGCACACTAGACTTGGCATTTTTTCATGAGTTCACTGAAAAAACGTCAGTCACAAGCATCTCTATTATTCATCCAGGTCTAATTTGTAGGGAAAGTTGGACAGAATAGTTAAATAACTCACATCACAGTTTAGGTCAATGGCAAAACTGGAAGAAAAGCTCAAAACATCTTAGCTGACTGTATAAACGCTTTTAGGTGGTAAGAAAACAAAACTTGTAACAGAGGAATCTTGGTATGGAAAGGATCAAGCCACACCTAAAACTGTAGGCATTTGCTAGAGAGAGGCTACAAGCCCAGCAGTTTGTGAAAAGAGTGGGGATTGAGCATTCCGGTTTATGCTGGGGTTTCATGTAGCAACACGTTCCTGTAATTTTGATTAGAAGAAAAGATCTTTGTATGTGTTGCACAGCAGGTTGCTCCTCATCCACGTATGAAATACAGTGCTAGCCAATACAAGATTTGCTTATTTTGCCTCTCTGCAGTTCCAACCACATCCCATTATGATAAATAAGAGACCTTGTTCACCAGAGACTAATATTTTGCTTTCTTTATATCTTATGCAAAAGGTGGAAATGATGCCTGTCACTTCACAGAGTTTTCTGAAGATTAATTTCACTGAAACACTGTTCTTGAAAAAAGCTGAGAAAGCTAAAGGCTCTAAGGTTAACGTAAGCTAGGACCTATTTTAATGGAGAGGCAGTTGTCAGCTCCCACATGCAAAGACAGCTTATTTAACTCAGGTTAACTAGGACGCTGCCAGACACCATAGTAAGGTGTGGCATCAGGTGACATTTACAGCTGGAGAAGTGTGCTAGGAAAGCTCTCTGGGAAACAGCTCCTTGCTGATGTACCTCTTCCAAGCACAAGCAAAAGACTCTTTTCCTTTGGGTCTTTGTGCATTATTTCACATATGCATGATCCAAAATATGCTCAGGCCAAGGGGAATATCTTCTTTGAGTTGAGGGAAATTCACTCTCAGCCACACACAGCAAGATAATTGTAGGAGTATTTCAAAGGGATGATTTATTCTCTTGTGTGAATTTAGGCGAAAGTGGTTTTCCTCCTTTTAGATGTCAACATTTGGACAAATACCATCAAAAGAAGAAATCTATATTCTGAAAGCCCACTCTCTGTAAATACTATGGAAAACTACCGATCTTTTGTGCCTTCAATTTTCTACCAGTATCTGAATATGTATCAGCAATTAAGTGAACCTTGCAACATCTCCAAAGATGTATCAACGTCCCCATTGAGAATTGAAGACACTGGGGAACAAAGAAAATAAATGAGTGTTCCAGAGCTATAAAACTAGACAATACAGTTTGATACATTCTGTTAGGCATAGCTATTATGTACTAAGTTACACAATTCTGAATGCACATCCACCTGCAACTCCACTTTTCATAAGCTTTTAATCACAGAATAAGTTGTTTCAAATTATCAGACATGGTTGCATTTTGTACACTTAATTGCTTGTATTTTTAATATAGTGGACAAATTTACAAACATCATAATTTTTAGTAGATTCAAAATGAAAACGTGCATTTTTAATTTCTTTTGCTCACAAGAAAAGAAATTTAAAAATAAACCCACCAAACAACAGAAGTTTACTGTGCATAAAACAGGGAGGCATCTATTGTAGTCCTTTCCTACCCATATATGATAATGACTTTCTTGTTGGTTTTGAGATAACTACCCTGAGGAATAAACATTGCAGCACTCAGTCTGTTACAAATATATGGTTTTGACTGAGTAAATACTGCAGGTTTGGCCCCCTGCTTGTTGTAGATGGTCTTTGATTCAGAAAACAATTTTACTGAAATTACTAGGACTTCTGCCAATTATTTCACAGGGTACAGGAAAATAACCATTCCTAAGCAGTACATAAGAGAAAAGAAAAAACATGAAAATTCCCTTACTTTCCCCTGGTAGTTTCAAAGCCAGATGCTTTGGAGTTGGCATCCTGCTGGTTAACGGTGATACCAGTGCTACGAGATGACTGCTTGAGAGATCTTCTCCCTGTAGCTGTATCCTGGCTTGTAGCGACCTCTTGCTGAAAAGAGACCTCTCTAGCATTGCTCTGTAGAGATGTCCCTTCGCTGCTAGATGAGCTTCCCATCTTATCTTTGCCAGAGTCACCATCACTGTGTCCATTTAACAGGCTTTCAGGGGTAGAGGTTGAAGGATTAGAAGATTTCTTCACTGCTTTCATTCCAAGAGTCTTGCCAGAAGATGCAAAAGGAGGTCCCTGTGAGGCACTCACTTCAGCAGCTTGGATCCCAGAATGGGGTGACCCCACAGTTGTGGATGGAGACAGAGTCAAGTCTGAGTGACTTGTCTGTGTTTCACCACTCTGACCTGTTGTCCACGGCTTTCCTGGAGTATTAAATCCAATGCTGCCACTCTGTGAGTGCAATAGCAGCAGCAAGAAGATTATCTCCTTCATTCTGCTGGTTTGTAAAAGCTCTCACATTTATTTCTCCAGCAAGAAATCCTGTAGCTTCTCCCTCCTCCTAAGCTACTGCTCATACAGTGAGCCTACCAAGAGGATGCCCTGCCAGGCTTTATTTTTGTAGAAAGGAAACAGATTTTGGTGTTTCAAACTGACTGAGGAAGCCTGGTTTCCTGTTTCTGTGGATTCCTCTGCAACCTGTGACCCTTTAGAGAGTGGGAGCCTGGCAGCCTTTGTGGGAGGAAAAAAGAAGTTTCTGCAGAAGGCACAGGATAAAGATTAATGGCACAATAGAAATGTGGAAAAATATGTACTGCAAAGTAGTCCTGAGGGATGAAACCTGAAATTATTAGGTAATTTTCCTTTCATATGTATGTGTACAGAGAACAGAAGTGACTTGTCGCTTGTGCCCTTCGGATAGCTTGTACTTATGACCTTGTTATTGAAAAAGTTGGCAAGGCTGGTGTGTTACATAAAGCTGAAAGTTTGCTGTGTCTTCTGGTTTTGAGGTTATATTGTATTCATTGTTGAGAGGTTATATTGTATTCATTGTTGTACCACAAGCCTTTGAATGCAGTAATTTACCTACAGGTCGCTGGCAATTTATGCCTCATCCTATTCCTATAATTCGTGCTATGATGTTTATGAACTCTTTCTACAGCATTATCCAGAGGTGCCTGGTGTCATTTAAGATTAGGGTACAATAAACACCTACGTGAGCCCTGCTGAGGTGGCATATGGTCTATGGAAGGCACATGCCCTTCTGGGGCAGGATACTTAAGGGCATTTCAGATGTTAAAAGCTTACATAGGGGCAACTCAATCCCAGCCTAGGTCCCGGTTGAAGTTTAGACACCTAGTTCACATACAGATCTATATTTATGGACCTCTACATCTATATCTCTAAATCTGCTACCTGAATCCCACCCATGACAAGACCAAAAGGAATATCCTGAAACACTAAGTCTGTTCCTTTCCTTTTGTTGCATACTTTGCCAATTAATTAGTTCCAATTGTTATTATTCTAGAACAATATTAATTGCAGCCTAAACATAGTATTTGTAACTTTACATGCAGAAAAAATTTTAGGAGGTGGATACTCAGTATAAAGAGTACAGGCATTTTTTTACACCAGAAAAGTAGATGAATATTGGAGCAGGTTACACAGAGAGGTTGTGGGATCTCCATGCCTGGAGATATTCAAAACTCAACTAGACAAGAACCCGAGAAATGTGATCTAGGCCTTTCTTTGAGCTGGGTTTTGGGACAGATGACTTTTGGATGTCCTTTCCAATCTATAATACTCTATGAAATTATGCTTAAAAGTTGCAAGGTTGAATACTCAGAAAAGAGGAGAAGGAATCTTTTCCCCCTACTGCCATTCTCCAGCTCTCAGAGACCAAGAAGAGTAAGTTTCTTGTTGAAGGAAAAGAAAAGGAAAAGAAAATTGCTGAAGAAATTGCAAACAGAAATGTAACATGACATTTTAAAGTAGGGACAAAGCATTAACAGAATAGACCTGTCAGGAACCGGAAAGATCTGAGAGGGTATCATCAACCTGTTCAGAAAGCCTCTAGCCACTGACAAGTGCTGTACTAAGGACTAGGGACAATGCATCTGTGAAAGCAACCTCACACACCTGGAAACAGAGCAGTATCTTTTGGGCATGCTTCATATTATTTGAGGAATAGAAAAGAAGAACCATGAAACAAACATGGAGATAAACCACCTAGTTCTTATTGCAGTCAAGTAAATCCCTGACATAGTTCTTCAGCTCTTCCTGTTTTGAGAGATTTGGATAACAGCACTTTGCTTTCAGCTTCCAGGTGGCAGTCTGGCCTTTAATACCATGCTAAAGGGTTGGGTTTTCCATTTGCTATGATTTTGTTTTTCCTGTTTTATTATCTCAGTAAAGTGTAGGCTTCTACTATGCAAGTAAAACAGATGCAATTTTATGATACGTGTTAGAAAATAAATGCAGTTGTGCTTCCTTTTGGAGACCTTATTTCCCCTTTCTTTTTATTATTCACAGTGAAAATCTGTAAATGTCCTTTAATTGTAGGACACAGGAGAAAGTCTGATGAGCAATCATTTAAAAGCTCTAATATAAACTATTTCATGAGCGTCCTTTTCTTTTTGAGCTCTATATTTGAGATTTTGAATTAATACCTTTACCTGAATTAGCATTTGCCATCTCATATATTTAGAAATCACAAGGAAAAATGAGCGGTAAATTACTGTTGACCATATTTGCAAATTAAATGAAAGATGGCTTTAAAAATGAAAAATCACAGCCGCTGAATACTGTATTTATGCAGTCAGAGTGCCTTATAACAGACAGCTTTGATTCTGCTTTGAGTTACTCCAGTGCAACTGTTAATTCTGTCCCTAAAGTCACGAAAGCCACTGCAAATTTCCACCAGGGTAGAGAAAAGCAGTGTGAAAGAGTCTGGCTTTTGATGGTTGGTAGAGTTAATTACAACAGTGTTTATTTCCCAGTCTGAAAACTCTAAAATGGAAATTTAATCTTAATTGTTTATGATTTTATTACTACTTGTCTGGGCTGTTGATTAAAAGATAAAATGGTTTGAAGCTGTTTTTATCTAGCAAAACAATTTTGGGAATGTAAGAAACTCAGGATATCCATTTTCAGATTGCTCCTTGCCACATCTGAATCTGAAGCTCAATCTAGATCGTATTTCATCATTAGCTCATATCCAAGTGCTGCTTGTCTCAGAGCAAATATACCTACGGAAAGATAAGCACTTGGATGCATTTAGTGAAACTTAGGTAGAAATGGGTTCAAAATTATCCTGAAAACTCCCATGTAACATGCTGCTTGCTCCCTTATGCATATATTCATAAGTGCCACATTTTTTGCATTACTGTGCATGAGTGTTACTGAAATCCCTGCATGCTGGGCTGCCCACATGGGCTTTTATTGTAAAATTTAAAAGTTTACCTTGAAGCAGAAGCTGAATCTCAAGTTCCCAGTCTATATTAAATGCCTATCCTGGATTCTACACTCATTCTTGCTGTTATACACATGTTCTTTCACCCAATGAGTCTTAAATTTTATGCATGGTTTCACATTCAGCAGAGGGCATGGAGAGTCTCCCATGAAAGCACAGAATGGTAAAAGAAGTTTTCTAGGAGATGGAAACGGAGTCTTCAAGATACAACTGTACCCTTGGGGGCACTGAAATCAGACTACATTGCATAAAAGAGCTGTACCCTTCTGCTGACATAAAAGTTATCCTATTTGGTGCAGTGGAGGAAAGAACAGTATTTGTTTTCAGGGTCACAGCTGTGGCTCTCCAAATCAGGAAAGCACCTTACTGAAGCCTAAGCAAGCTGACCAAAGGCTGGGATTTTAGAAACTCTTTTCTATTTGACATCTGCTAATGGCACACATGCAACACTTTTGACTTCAGACAAGTACCTGTTCATCCCATTGAACAACTTGAGCAATCTTCAGGGACTTTCAACTTTCCCTAAGCACTGTAAAGGGAGCATCGAGTTTGATCTCTTCTGAAGTTATCTGGCTGCACAGCTACTTTGTCAGGGCTACTGTTGATTCTCCAGATTATTTAATAGCTTCTATAAACCTCACCTTGGCTACACAGCCGTGGTCTCTCTCACAGCCCTCTATCATCATCACACTATGGGGTTTACTAGTAGCAAAGCTTTCCCCAGTCTTAGTCAGAGAGTTCAGATCTATAGGGTTTAGACACCCCAGAGCTATCAGTACAAGAACTGCACGGCCTGATCATCTCCTCTACCAATGCCATCGGCTACAATGACAACAGTAAAATGCTGCCCAGATCATGGGCTGTATGCCTGCTGAGCACCTAGTGTCACAAGTGGTATGATAAAAAATTATTGCTGTTGAATAGCATTTTATGCCACTGGCATGCCTACTGCTAGGAGAATTTGGCTTTCCCTTGCCCCAGATGAAATAGATTTATGCTTGTGGCAAGTTCTCATATTGCTTGCAGTGCATCTTGTTACCAGCTGAGTTGGTGCAGTGCAAAAGCCACTTTGTTTTCTTCTCTCAGATGGGATAGGGCAGCACTAAAGAAATTAAACTAGGCACATCAGGATTGGGAAGAAATCACTTCTGTAGTCATTCTGTAATGATGCAGAAAATTCTCATCAAGTTATATGGAGAGCTGTAATACCCCTGTGTCAGAAGAGAAGGTCTCTTGTTCTTGTCATAATGTTTCTCCTGTAAGCTCCTAAAGCATATTGAAGGTTTCTGAGCAATTCTGAAATACCGTATTTTTTCATTTTGTCTTTTTGTGTGGGTTTGTGTGGTTGTTCCTTTAGTTAGCAGCTCATATCCAGTGTATATGATTGGTTAGCAGGAATTAAAAGCACACAATATGTACTGGCTGTAACCAGTGTGTACTCAGACAAAATTGTTTCTCCAGAAAAGTCATTCCAGGAAATTCAAATTGTATATTGAAATTAAGATTCAGTGAATCAATCAGATTTCTTTAGGTTTGCTTTGAATGCATAATACAGACCACTCTGTCCATCTCAAAAAAGAACTCCACTGTATCTTACCATACTTAGAAGTAGTAATAGGAAAAATCATTACCTTCAGTAGAAAGGACATAGCAGCAGAGGGATTGTCCAGTTAAAGGCCACTACGTGAAGTTTGCATGCGTACAGCATGAATTCTTAGTAGTTTTGATGACTGAGCTGCAATCTGGGTCCAGCTAAGGCAGAGAGTCATGTTTCTTCATCAGCATCACTCTTGATCAAATGAAGAAAGCAAAATATCCTGAAGTATTTGCATACACCTTAGCTGAAGTATCATGTAATAACTGTGATTTTAGCATATTCCAATATATTATTTTCCTTTGCCTGAGTGCAAGATTTTATCCTTCAGAGATATTTATGTATTAAGAACATCTTTTATGTGGGAACTGTGGCAGCTGATGAAGGAGGTTGCTCTCTGCTTTGCTCTAACTTCAGCCTATCCATAGGGCAAAGCTGACATTAGGTAGGTGGGAACTGGCAGTGGTCTGAATTACTTTCCATAAAACACCTGTAAGCTGTTCCTAGCATTTCTTCTTTAGGAATGATTTTCATATGCAAATATACCAAAGAACACTAGGATTTTCCTAGAACAAAAGAAATTGTTGGCCCAGAGCTCTAACCTTGGCCATTTCCTTCCCTGTACTGCCCCACAAGTGGGATGTAGGCACTGATTTTGGGTGAGCATTGTGGCCTCTTTCAGCAGCCTGTAGGGGATGATGCTAAACAACAGTTTAGCTTTGGGAATGCTTACACTATTCTGGAGATCAAACCATTTTCAAATGCCAAGAAATCAGCAAAAGACGGGAAAGCAACAGTTCCTTATATAGCCTTTAAATGCAACACTAAGAAAAGCTTAGCTAGACCCAGAAGTCTCCTTTCATGAGAAGGTGGCAAGCTGGGGACTAAGAAATCATTTCTGAAGGACAGAAACTTCCGGAAGCACTTTTTATCTGTCTGATAGTGTGAAATTCCCATGCATATCTGCTAGTGACAAAGCTTTTTTAGCAGCACCCTGTGAAAAAAAAACTAGTGCTGATAGAGATAAGCACCAAAAAGCTCTCATGCTAGCTCATTCCCTACTATATTGATCAATAACATTCTGTGAAAACAAGAAGGAAGCCAGGGCTGTGACAACAGCAAAACTTTCCCATATTTGTAGCAAACATTCATTATCTGTGCTAGGCTGCTTTCTCCCACGTGAAGGAGACTCCACAAGGAGTGACCAACCCACCAGAACAGCAGTGCTGCAAGTGACTGGAAGAGCAGCACTTACCTGAACTCTGGAAGCAGTCAGCTTCTGGAGGCTCTTTGATTTCTTGCTATGGGCAGGTCATCAAATGCTGCTGAGTGTCAGTCATCTGGTTTGGAGGGTCTAATGCTAATAGATGGCATTCAGCATAAGCATCTCTTTGGCAAAAATGGCTGCTTGGTTTGGCTGGGGTTTTGTTCACGTTGGTAGGGAGGAGGAGGATTGGGATGTTTCCACCACAGTTTTGGTAGCAAAAAGAAGGGGATAATGAAAGGAGAGATAGGTAACTGAGGAGGAACAGGGGATTAAAGAAAGGAGAGATAGGTAACTGAGGAGGAACAGGGGATTAAAGAAAGGAAAATAGTAAGAGGCAAAGAAGAGAGTTGACAATCACAGAAATAGTGACAGTTCTGTAAATGGAACCCTATACTATAATTTGGATTTGCAATTTTGATTAAGCTTTCTTAGAGCTTGAAGGTGCTTTTAATTACAAGCCTTTCCAGACACAGATGAAACAAAAAACCTCCAAAAGTAGACCTGCACTGTTTTGTGTCCACCAGGTCTCCAAAGAAATCCCTTTCCTTCCTTATACTGTCCTCCCATGCCAGGATGTAAAGAAACGAGTATGTGTCAATTAAATACACATAAGGGCTACTGCAGGCCTCACAAAAATGAGGTCAGAACTGAGATCGCAGTAGGAGCCCTTTACACCCTTGCTCTCTCCTTTCCATTTCCTTGTATCTCCTGAATACACTACAGGATACCTAGGGCATTTCAAAAGTAGCAGCCAGAAATGAACCACAATTACCAAGGTAATAACAGTGGTGAGTCTATCAAGTTGCTTGAGGAGCAGCCTACAGTTTGGTATGTCTGCATGATGGAAAAATCAGACTGAAACAATAGTTGATATTCCTCCCATCACTGTGTTTCTTGTAACTGCTGTTTCCATGGCAAATATACAGACTTGGCTTTCTACAATCACACTTTTGTCACTTTTCTTGTAGATATACATTCTGTGGGAAAACAGATTTCTTCCCCCTCCCAAGCGGCTCAGCTTGGAGTGAGAGTCACACCTCCTTTGAGGGACAGTGAGAAGCCATTTGCTTTTTTTTAAGCAGAAGGAGAATTGTGCAAGGCATGCAAAAGGCAAGTCCTAACGGATACAATCAAGATAAAAACCCTCTATAAAAGCCTGCATATGATATCCTAAAACCACAGGAGTTCTGTTCATGATGTTTTGTTTTTCTGCATTTTGCTCAACTGAGGTGTCTATGGGTCAATTTCATTTTTATCACTTTATATGCAGAATTGTGGTTTCTCTTTTCCAGCTCTGAGGCCCCTGTGCTGCAACTGGCAGCACGCAGATAGTTCTGATGCTCTTCCATTACGCATCAGCTGTGGCCTGATGCCAAACTCTGCCTGGGGGATTTGAAAATCAAGAAGGGGAAGTGATAATGTTGTTGTAAACATTTCAGACTACATAAATCTAAATCTAAGTTTATCCATTATTCTGCCTCCTAATTTTTGCTCCTGTGCTTGAAATTTGTCCAGGTTTAGTTGGATACATGACTAGAACTTGTCACTGCTCATAGGGTGGGTGTATGAAATGCACAGGAATAAATGTGTCAGTCTCTATTTTTTTGTAGTGATCTTTGGTTTGATAATGAGATTCTAGTTCAGTAGCGAAAGAAACTTGTTTTGCCTGGTGTTTCCCAACTGCCATCTCTGTGGCTTGAGATGTATTCTGTCAGGATATGGTAGTCTTACTTTCCTTCTGGATGTGACCCAGGGGTAAACTCAGTCCCAGAACTGAACCAGTTAGCCGCACATTGCAGGAGGATAGTAGCCCTCTCTAGAAGGGAGCAGTCCTGTGGGAGAGAGATGTTCTGTTAGGCTGGATCTGTAAGCAGGTTTTCACATGAATAGTCTTGGTAGAGGAGCTGAGGATGCGGAATGCCTTTAGAAGAGATTAATCTTATTTGCAATGACTGGCTGAAGGAAATTTCTAACTGATCTTGATTTAACCTGCTCAGTTTCTTTCATAAGATTTGTTTGATCACATTATTCTGCTGTTTCCTCTACTTATAAAGATTCTTGGGGATCTATATTCCTTAAGATTAGACATTTGAAGGTAGGCCAAATTATCTCCACGTATGTCCACTGATGATTCACCAGTCAGAAAATGGTGAATAGCTACGGGGAAAGACATGGATTTGGCAGAAAATTTATCCCAAACCAGCTGAAATTTGCTCTTCGTTGTAGCCTTTGACACAAGAGTTTCAAAAATATCATTTCCACACACACTTAAAGACTCATATTCAGCTACCGTGTGGATTACTACTATGTGGGGCCATGCTTTATTTTCCTGGAAACCTTGATAAGATGTGAAACTTGTCTATATTGAAGGCTTCCCAAAGTCCTCTGATCTTGCCACAGAAGAATGTTTTTTCCAACTGCTAAGAGTGAGCCTTCTGCTGTTTACAGAGAAGCTTTCCCCATCATATGAAGAATAGGTTTGAGAGACTTTTCTCTCGCCCATGTTCTATTCCTAGAAAATTAGTTAGCAATCTTGACATGCCCTGGGAGAAACACAAAAGGAGGACAACAAGAACCTCTGTGTGTAATCTACAATTTGAGCAATTGTAGGGTTTTTTAGTGTTTAATTTTTCCCTTGGAACCAAAAAGTGAAGGAGGGTTGACTAATGTGTTATGCAAAGGCTGCTGCAGCTTAGAGTTTAGAGCTGGGCTGAAGCCTGAAGCAGCCTAATTTAGAAAATAATGAGCTTGGGAGTGACTACAAAATCTAAATATAAGAATGTATGCTCATACATAGTAGCCATGGCACAATCACTGCTACCTGAGGGCTTGGATTTGAATGGTGTCTCTTAGGTGTACCAGAAACAGGAAAGCTGGAGGTTAAGAGAGTGTCAAAGAAGGTAACACCAAGAAGTAACGGCCACCAGCAGCTGATTTCAAATGGAAGAGGTGGAAAACTTTGTACCAAGGGTACAAGGGTGGTTTCTTACTTCTTACCCTGGCTTTTTTTTTTTCTTCACATTTCAAACTGAATACCTAGGGGTATGCCAGTAAATCTACACAGGAGGTTTCTCTCTTCAAAACAAAGCAACCAAACAAAACAGCCTAAACAAACAAACAAACAAAAAAAAAACCCAAACCCCAAACTAATAATAAAGACTTATTTCATCAAAATGTTTGGGGGTTTGTTATTGTTAGAAAATCCCCAAATTAATAAAGTGTACTTTTCATCACTATGCCAGTCACTAGAGGTGAAAAGATGAAAGCGAAATAAAAAGAAAGGGAAATAAGTTGAATATCTGAGAAAAAGCTTTCAAAATAAAAATCCCTCATAAACCAAACCAGAATAAAACAGACAAATACTGAATGTAAAATTGCTCCACTTTGTAAGGATTGGATTTCTAAGTAATTTGAATTTCAATGCTTTCAGTGAAACCTTTATCCATTCTTCTGTAGCTCTGCTACAGAGCTGTAATGGCAGTGCATTGAACCTGGTATGTGTTATCATGTGTAGCTGCAAGACAGGACCTGCTACCAGCTCTGAGGCATGTACGAACAAGTATGACACCTAGCACACTGTTCTTACAGGAAATTCAGCAAAATGGGCCTGTCTAATCTGTTTTCTGAAGTGCCTTTAAATGCTTATGGAAAGATCAGGCAACCTCCCCAAGCAT
Organism: Bolborhynchus lineola; assembly: GCA_025448015.1. Classification (NCBI taxonomy): domain Eukaryota; kingdom Metazoa; phylum Chordata; class Aves; order Psittaciformes; family Psittacidae; genus Bolborhynchus; species Bolborhynchus lineola. Next base: position 12,176 of record JAOEHX010049765.1, read on the forward strand.
TGCCAGGAAGGCACTGAGATTTGCTCAAGCCCTCCAAGTAATATTCAGACGCCACAAAAGAAAAGGGAAATATACTTTCCAAGCATCATGCAACTGCTTGTTTGAACAACAAGTTCAAACTTGGTGCAGGAGCAGCAAAAGAGCTTTGGGAACACAGGCGCAACATGAATCTGTTTAGGACTGAATCACTGGAAGAATCTGGAGTGAGCAAGGCCTCATCTTACCTTCAAGATTAAACTCTAATCCACCTAGGATTTCCCTTCTTAGAGGGAACAAGAAAAATATATTATGGAAAGCCCTGGGGTTTCATTGAAAGTCATGTTGCTGGGCCATAAGCATCAGTATCTTTGAGAGACCTAGAAATAACAGAGAAACCACCAGCACCTTCCTGGACTAGGAGGGGGGTGACTTGGACATCATATATTGTATTGCAGTGAAATATCCTAGGTGAGAAAGGCGCTGTAACTTTTCTACACAATTTTAAGCTCTTCCAATCTAATTTTAATCGAGAGAGAAATCCTGTCTTGCTTTTTCAACATGTGCAAAATGACTTTCTCTGATCCTACAGCATGTGCAAGTGTCTTTACACCTCTGGGGAGCGCCAGTGTTCTAAACCCTTTAAGACTGATTTTTGCCTACCTCTAGCTCTTTTATTTTCTATTCAGAGGAAGGGTGTGAGGTAGAGGATTCTCTTCCTTTCTCTATTTGTACTAAAAAGTATTTATAGAAGGTTTGGACTTGCTTTGGTACCCTTAAAGTTTTGTTTTAACTTATTTCACTACAACTAATTGTCTAATGACCAGGTAACTATTACTGACTTCGGTTTAGTCTTTGCTTAGCTTTGTACAGTTCTGTGATGTAACACTTACTGTTATCTGTATTTAATATACAGTGATAGCAAACAGTTATTATGTGTAGAATGACCCTTAAATAAAATGCAACACAGAGGACCACAGGCATGGAATCAAAGCAGTAGCTTTAAAGTACAGGCGAGGGATCATATCAGTGGACCCACAACTATGAGCAGAGAGCACTGGTCAATTGTTATAAATAAGTTAAAAATAGATTATCAAAGGCAAACAACCTTGGCAGCTGGGTAAAACCAGTTCTAGTGGTAAGGGAAGAGAACAAAGAATTAGCATATGGTATATAGGTATTTTTGAGCTATGATGAGCCTTGCTAAGAGGTCTAATGTGAATCTAGAAGTGACTTAGCACCCCAGATGCAAAGAATTGCCAAAAGAAGAAAAATATGGGATTAAAATACGCATTAATTTTATATTTTACTTGCAAGTGCTTTTTTTTCTCCTGATAAGAAAGGAGACTTTTGCACAGAAAGCCACTCATCTTAATATGAATACTTTGGTGAGTTTCATGTATTTACAAAGAAGTACATATTTTTTTTTTGCAAGAAGTAGGCTAGTCTTTGGAGACATTGAGAAGCTGGTGCAGCTCCTAGGCCTAGGATAGCAGGATTAAAAAGCAATTTTAAAGACGAATATTCTCTCTCACCCCTCATTTAATTGATCAAACCAGCCAAACACAGCTTCTTGTTATCTACTGGAATAAGTGAAGAGCAGTACTTTTAGAAAGTCACTGGAAAAGAACAACACAGTAAGATAGATTGTGCTGCTAATGTCATGCTGCTTCCCCCTT
>JAOEHX010049768.1:0-13041 GCA_025448015.1 Bolborhynchus lineola
GTCTAAAATAAAAGCAAGTTTGCATAGGAAAACCTTTAGCAATGGTGGTGAATTCAGAGCAGTCCAAACTGACAATATTTGAAATGAACTGCAGATGATCTATATGGAGCAGCTCACTCAATCTTAGCTATGCCACACCACATCATTATGTTGCTAAGGGGTAGGGTTTGAACTGTGGAACAAATCATGTATTTTTACCACTTACTTTCAGAGGAAATGTTTCCCATTGAAAAGAACTTTTGTATTCTTATACATTCTGATGTTGAAGGTTTTTTCTATAGCTGTTCAGTTGTTTGAGCTCACAGAACTCTTTAGCTTTGATTGTCTGACAAATCCAATTAAGTCTGAGCTGATACTTCTTTACAAAAATGCTGACAGTTTGAGATTATATTTAAGATCTATTTAAAGGACAAATAGGATTACTTGGGGGGGGAGGAAAGCCACCTCTACCTCTGCTATAATTGTTTGATCGGCAGCTTTGAAATTGTCTCAGTGGGGTCTCCTTCACACTACTGATATTTGTTTTGGTTATATGAATGGTGTGTTGCATTGCTGCCAGATTATAGCCCTGTCTTCTTGATATATTCTCAGGACATGCAGAAGCCGTGGCTGGGGTAAGGAACCTCAGTGCTGAGTATGCTGTGCGTAAAGCATTGTGGAGATGGGAACTTTATATAATGCTTACAAACTAACTAAGGCAAGAAATAACGAGTGAAATCTAGTCAAGAAAGGACTTGCAAGGGCAACGATAGGTGCTGAACTTGCATGCACTGAGTACATTTGTCATACTCGTGATTAAGAATATTTTAGCTTTGGCACTTTTATCTAGCTGTTAATCTAAATTGCTGGGCCTTTGCAGCTGCATTTTATAAAAGCTAAAAAATCCCAACTCCCTGGATAAAATTCTCAGCAACAAATAGTCCATCTCAGTTCTTCTACTAGAGCAAAGCATCACTGCTTACAAAAAATGCATTAACTCCCTGGAAGATGCTGCCTTTGCAGCATTCAGCTGTGTAAGAGAATGTCACCAGATCCAGTGTTGCTCTGGTAATGGTGTAATGCCATGAGGTACATCCTGAAAGTCCTGAAACTTTCTTGTGATGGTAAATAAAATAGTTGGTTGTGTAATAGCATAATGTCAGCAGCTGGAATTTGGCAAAGCCTGAAATTCTTTATCTTCTAAACTAATATAAAGTGCTTATACTTACTGTATAATGTGCATATGTAGTAATAATTACAAATAAAATTGAGCTATATCTTTTATACTTTGCTCAGCCACTTCTATTATTTAACTACTGTGCGCAGAGGAAGAGAGGTCTTGAGATACTTAAGGAAGCCAAGAGCAGAAGGGAGTTTAGGAGATGCTGGGGGAGGTCTGGAGGAGAAAGTTTAAATTGATTTGAAGAGAGCAATTGCAACACAGAACCATGTGAGTGAAAACCTGCTGTATTTTCTCTTTCCAGCACAAACTGAAATTATAAATATCATGTTGTATCCCTTCAAACCCAGATCCTAAAGCATTCTCTGTAAAGAAGACTGAATTTTTCAAGTTAATTCACTTTAGTAGCACCCATATGTTTGAAATAGAAGCTTTTCTGAATTTGTTTTCTAAGATCATTCTGTTGAGTACAGTTTTAGTTTATTTTGGTTTCTGCCCCACCCTGTAGAATTAATTTTGAAGCTTTCTGGCTGAGCAGAAATGGGTCACAAACTTGTTTTGCTTAGATAGAAGGAAACATCTGTTGAATTTCAGATTTGTTGAAATTGGACTCTTTCCTGTGTAAACACCATTCCCTTTATGAACAATGAGCTGCTTAATGGGAGTTAAGTTTTTTAAAAGAACATGCCTTACATGTGTCTCTTACCATTGGAAACTTTCTCTGTGTGGAGAACTGATTTGGAGTGCTGTTTGTATTTGCAAAGGCTCCATCAATTCTCACCATATGCAGTTGCTGGTTACAAAGTTGCCAAGGTTTTTCCTGTATATTTTTTTCACAGTTGTTTACGCTTGTAGTGAATATTTGCTGAGTACAGTAGTTCAGGATGTTAGTTGGAGGGGTTGTGTAAACACTGTGGGCAAGTCCCAGCCACGTACCCGTAATTGGAGAATCCTTAAGATGATCAATGAATTTAACCTAGTATACTGTCTGGTCAGTCCTCTGCCAAAGAAAGATTCTCCTCTTTGAGCCATTTCTCTGCTCTAGTATTCTTTAAGCAACTTGAATATAGTGCATACACTGTTTTAACTTGGGTAAAAAAGTGTGTTGTTCTATTATATTATGAAATTCTTCCCACTAGTAAAATATATGCTGAAAAAATGACTATCATTTATACATTAAAAAAATATCTTTTTGCTTTATGAAAAATTTGTTTTACAAAATCGATCAGTTCAGCCTGACTTGTTAAGTTTTCGGGAGAAAGCCAACATCTTCATATACTTATTGTTCATTTATGTTTGCTGTGTGTTTCTCCTCAAACTCCCAAGTTTCTCAGTTATTGAGGTATTTGTTGACAGTCCCAAAACTAAGGGCAAACATATTTTAGGCAGTTTTAGTAGTTGGACTTTGTCTGTTTTGCCAGCGGAAGTGGGCAAGATGTATTCTTTGAAGTGTTTTATGTGCAGATTAGATGAGATACTGGAATGAAAGCAAAAAGATCTATTCCTTCATTTGTTATCTTATGGCTTATGAATTAAAGCCTTGTCTGTTGCTAAATGTTAGGATGTTGCCAAAGATGCAGGCTCAAAATGTACCATTATGCGTCTGCTTATGCTGATGCAGACGAATAAAAGTCATTTTTATCAGCTGATGCAAAAGTACAGGAATCTTCCAGTAAAGGCTCAAGGAAAGCAAAGAGGACAGAAGGGAAATGTTTGTAAGAGGGCAGTGTCAGCTGTCCCACGTATTCACATAGCATCACCATGAAACATGAGTGATAACGATGCCCACTCTGGGTATTTTTTTAGTGGTTTCTAAACACTACACAGACACTCCTGTAGGAACATTTACCAGAATGCATTAGCATGTAGAAATAATTATGACAGGTATATTCAACTAGTACCTTTCATTTATTTCTGTCAAACACTTAGCAGTGCACTTGCAGAAATATGTTCTTAAATATATCAGGAAAATCCAGAAACGCCATGGTCAAACTTGTGCATGGATAAGAGAGTGTAGTTTTGTACTGTTTCCTTTACCTACTGCTGGGATGTATGCTGGATATGGGACTGGAGAAAGTAATAAGCAATGCGTTCTTGTCACTTGAGACAGATAAGCATCTGATGAAACAAAAGAAATGTTTCAAATGACTGATCACAGTGCAACTGGAAAACAATGCAATATTTTTCCTTAAGAAAAGACTGTTTATTGCAGCTGTCTGTGTTCGATGTGGGAATATATATCGAGACTATCCTTTAAGGTTAATTTTGTGCTTTTCTTCACAAGTATACGTTTCTCTGGGAAAATGAGACCTTAAGAGCGTTTGGTAGTGGAGAGTCATGTGGAAAGAGTGCGTGAGGATCATTCTGGTTTTTTTTTTCTTTTTCCCTTTCTGTAATGTAAGCATTGTTATTATATGAAATGAGCAAAAGAACTGGGAGGAGCAGTGAATTCTGTTACTAGAAATGCATTTAGTAGTTTAGGTGAAACAGGTTTATGGCCTTTAGGAAAGTAACCAAAATAAACTTTTTCAGGTGTATCTATGGATAGAAACTAAAACCGATGTGTTTGTTAGAAGAGCATTCATTTCTCCAAAATCATTGCTGTATGGTAGGAGTGACAAGCTGCAATGCTCATGCTTGATTTAATAGATTCAGGCATAGCCAGCTGAACTAATTGCTTGATCTCCTCACAGAGTAGTGCAATAGTAGTTAGTTAATAATTGTTTTGCTCCAAAGTTTGTGAGAGAAGCCATTGTGCCATATTTTCAGATACCAATGAACCGGTAAATCAGCACTCTGAAAGGTTTATCAGCTATGAGTTATAGTTGTTTCACAATCAAGTAATTTTGATAAGCCTCTGAAAAATAATAGTTCAAAATAAGTCCCTGCTTCATTTGAATCAAATTGGTGACAGGATTAGTAATGGATGGCGGGGGTTTGGAGACCTTGATCAGGTAAGCGTAAGAAATCTGACCTTCGTAATTTGGTATATTGGATTGAAATCTCAGGAAAGCAGGCTTTTGTATGTGTATATATAGGTTCTGTGTGGCTGAGACTTTTTTCCCTTCCCTCTCTCAAAATGCTGACAATTCGAATCTCATTTAGTATCTTGCAAACTCAGGATGAAATGCAATTGAAAATAGTAAGGGAGAGGCAATATGCTTGCTGCATTTCACAGATCATCAGATTATTTCTGATCAAACAAGGAAATAGATGCTTGAGTTCCTCTCTAGTTTTTCTTGACTCTGCACATGACCTGGAAATGAGAGTGCTTCATTCTCCGTGGCCAGTTAGGAATTGCAGCAGTACCTCTTGGAATAGCTTGCTCAGCTATCAACAGCAGTTTTGTAGAAATGCCCAACAGAGAACAGACTTACTGAAGGACAGTGAGTCTTTGTGGAAGAGATAATCTTCCTTTAAATATTTTGTTGATAGAGGGATCGGATTAGTTCCTGGGATTCTGCTTTTGTACTTGAGATAAGGCAAATCCTCACACTTGGGACTTGTAATACAGGACACAGCAGTAAATCACCCAGTTCAGGTGTGCTTATACTAATACCTTAGGGGCAGATGAGGAATTTCTGAAATCTGGTACATGTACCACAGGTAGTCACAGCTAATGTCAAAATGGCATTGAGAGAGAAATTTAAAGTGCCTTTTTTCCTGGAAGAAGTTACAAGTATATAACTGGGAACGTTAGCTCAGCTGAGTTGTATACGTTATATATGTAGCTGAACTATGCATGTGCAGTTAAGTGCTTGAGCTCTTGATGCACAGTTCTCATGCCTGCCATGCCAAATTTGCTTCTGCATATCACAGGCTTTGCACAAACTGGCATATCCACATGGTGTCTTGAAGCTAACTAGGAGCACTTAGTTTCCATTTGTATGTAAGAGACAGCTACAAGCAGTTGCCACTGTTCTTTCCCTGTTCTGCACAACACATGGGGTTGTGCTCCAGGTGGTTTAGGAGAGCCCATCTTTGTCAATTTGTGCTTGACTTCAGGTTAAAAGTGAACCAATCTGAGTGCTTTGTATGAGGCTTGTTAATAAGGTTTCAAGGTTGAACAAAACTGTGTGGATTCATATACCAAGTATGTGTCTTCAGGGGAATGCAATTCAGAAATGCAAATGGAAAAGCCAGGGTGGGAAAGCAAAGGTACAGCACTGATGTTGGAAGGTCACACTGAAATGGAGCGTCAGAGTGAGAACTTCAGTTTCTAGAATCCAAACTGTGGTTATATCTAGTGCCTAACTACTTCTGACATATTTTTTTTACATACGAATGCCTCAAGCTTAAGGACAGATAAATCATAAAACTGCTTAGAGTTTTGTCTGCTCCCTAATGCTGAAGTTGAAGAATGATAGTTTTGTTACTTCTATAAAAACATGAGAAGAGGACTGCATACTGCTGTGAGGTCCAGGAGCCTTATAGGAGACAAATAATTTGACTAGCTGTCACTGAACTGGACCCAGAGCTTAACATAACATCACAATAAAACAAAAGAAGCAATCAAAAGTCATGGTAGTATTATCTTGTGATCATTTCTTTGGAGGTCAACTTGTTTCAGAAGCTGTGTACTAAATGCTGTTAGACTGAATTGAATACTTCAAATAAGTTTTGTGACTTACTTGTCTTACCCTTCTCCAGAGTGTTCTTGTTTTTGTTTTCCTTCTGTTCTGTGCTTCTGAAGGTCTCTGTATATAACTGTGGTTTGAGTTTCCTTCTATTTAGCAGAAAACTGGTGTGTTCCTAAAAAAGTGGTGGTTTTAATTTTATAATTGTGAATAACAAAAGCGTTAGAGGGCTTGAGACATTATCAAGTAAGATGTGCTATTTGAGAAGTGGATTGAACATCAAGACTGTTGACAAAGTATGGGTCAAGGAATTAGCTTATACTAAAATAACTTCGATATTCTAGGTCTCTCTAATTGTGCACAACTGTTTTTCAAGTCTCAAAAGTTTGATGCTAGATTTTTGACATCTGTCATATACCTAGATGGCATGATAGGAAAGCTTTCTGAAAGGTATAAATGCCCCCTTTATGCTTTGAGACATGTCAGTACATCAAGTGTGGAGAGTGTAGAAACATTGTATTTGTTCGCATAGGCTTGATTCACTTTTACCCACTCACATTTGCATTATTAACTGGTGGGAGTGAAGGCTGATCTATTTTCTGGGGCTGAAATGGGGAAAAATACTGTGAAACAGTAATTTTGAAGTTGACATGAAAAAAAATCTCTGAAGAGCTGTTGGCTTGTGAACACTTGTAGATCCCATAGGTCAATAACCAATTCACAAACACTGAATGATGCCTGGCTTCAAGAGAGGATTAACAAGATTGCAGTAAAACTGTGTTGTTCCTAGGTAAGTGTTTCTGTCCCCAACATACAAACAAGATAAGAAGCTGATGTCTAGGCTGTGCAAACCTTAACATGCACAGCTGAATAAGAAGATATGAAAGGGGAAGAAATGTATTTAGGTTCTGATCTAACATTTCTAATCCCTAGTGACCCAGTTCGTGCAAAATCATAAGCATCATTAAGAAGCTAATCCCTTTTGGTCTTGCATAACCCCTTAGTCACTCCAGCATCTGTAAGGAAGTTCAGAGGTCCCCATACCAGTGAAGTGCCTTTTCGTACAAGTGAAAAACATGTTGTGCCCTTGCCCATGGCAGGGTGTTGGAATTAGATGATCGTTAAGGTCCCTTCCAACCCAGATCATTCTGTGAATTATCCCAGAAAGGATGATGGACAAAGTCATGGACTCAGTATTTGTGTATCTGTGTATGATGGGCAACTTGCTTAAAAGTAAAGTAATGCATACAACACTTAATAACTTAATATTCTACATGGCAATAAGATGTCAGAGAAGGACAGCAATATAAGGAGTTTTCATTTAGAACTGAAATTGCAGTGGTTTTAATCTGCTGTGTTGTGTGGAATACGTATCATCATTTCACAACAAACCTGGAAGTTAACTGTGTCTAGTTATTGTGACATGGGGCTTACATTCATAGAATCATAGAATAGTTAGGGTTGGAAAAGACCTTAAGAGCATCTAGTTCCAACCCCCTGCCATGGGCAGGGACACCTCACAGTGAACTATGCCACCCAAAGCTCTGTCCACCCCAGCCTTGAACACTGCCGGTGATGGAGCATTCACAACTTCCCTGGGCAATCCATTCCAGTGCCTCACCACCCTTATAGTGAAGAACTTCTTCCTCATATCCAGTCTAAACTTCCCTTGTGTAAGTTTGAACCTGTTTCCCCTTGTCCTTTCACTACAGTCCCTAATGAAGAGACCCTCCTCAGCATCCCTATAGGACCCCTTTCAGATACTGGAAGGCTGCTATGAGGTCTCCATCAGCCTTCTCTTCTCCAGGCTGAACAGCCACAACTTTCTCATCTTATCTTCACACGGAAGGTGCTCCAGTCCCCTGATGATTGTCCTCGTGGCCCTCCTCTGGACTTGTTCCAACAGTTCCATGTCATTTTTATGTTGAGGACACCAGAACTGCACACAATACTCCAAGTGAGGTCTCACACGAGCAGCATATATGGGCAGGATCACCTCCCTCGACCTGCTGGTCACACTCCTTTTGATGCAGTCCAGGATATGGTTGGCTTTCTGGACTGCAAGCGCACGCTGCCAGCTCATGTTCATTTTCTCATTGACCAACACCCCCAAGTCCTTCTCCGCAGGGCTGCTCCAAATCTCTTCTCTGCCCAACCTGGAGCTGTGCCTGGGATTGCTCCAACCCAGGTGTAGGACCTTGCGCTTGGTATGTTCAAATTTCATCAGGTTGGCATCAGCCCACCTCACAAGCGTGTTAAGGTCCCTCTGGATGGCACTTTTCTCTCCAGCCTATCGACCGAACCACACAGCTGGATATCATTTATACTGTTTTTAGCTCTACTTTGATTTCATTTCTTACCCTTATGTAATACTGATACGCATATCAGAGACTGCATGATGTCCTCCTCATCCGCAGGCAATACAGCTTCACCCAGTTTGAAGAGGAGCAAACAAAAACTAGGAAAAATGCATGTCACTGGAGAAAAAGTATCATAAAAAGGAAGGCAGAATTAAAACTTTTAAAAATTATTTTCCTTTTGTCCACTCAAGAAACCCTTTAAATTTAATTTTTAGGTGTTTTTTTGAGGTTTTTTGTTCTTGTGGTGGTGTTTTTTTTTGCATGGAGGGGATTTTTTTGGGAAGAGATTGGGTTTTTTTACTGCATAGAATTGTTAAAAAATATCTGTTTAAGTATTTGGAGTTTTGGCTAACTGTGAAGGACAGTGTGATAAGGGAAATGTTCTTCTAAACATCAGAATTGTTAATACACTGAAATTGAATACCACTTTGCTGTTTTAGAGAATCCGTTTTGAAATCAAAATTCCATGTTAGGTTTGGTTTGTTTGTTTGGTTTTATTTTTTTTTTTTTTTTTCCTTTTCATTTTGCTTTGCTTTGCTTTGCTTTTCAAGCAGATGCAGGAGAGAGCATTTGTTTGTCCTAAAGCATTTCTTGTGGGACAGTGGCATTTGCTGAAGAACTTGCCTGTTTGTTACCTTTCTGCCTTCTCTGGGGCAGCCAGGAAGAGCTGGTTTCTTGGTCATCTCTAAAGCAATAGCTGTTGTTTCCTATGAGAGCACAAACCAGCTCTGTGGTCTTGTCTGCTTTGGGAAAGATCTTCAGTGCTGGGAAGCTGGAGCCAGGAACACAGCAGTGTTCTGGAGGAGGCCAGGGACATTTTTTTGCACAGAACCTTTGAAACGTTGTTGCCTGTGTCTGTGCACTCTCCTTGAGCTTGTGAGGCTGTCAGAAAATGTACACTTGGCCAAAACTTGCATTGCATTTGCATTGCACTTGCATTTACTTGCCAGATGAAAGGGGAAACAAAGGGTGGAATTAATGGAAAATTTCCTTGAATGAATGTCGCAGGGGCAGGCTTTTGTGTTGGGTATTTTTTTTTTTTTTTTTTGTTTGTTTGTTTGTTTGTTTTCCTGGCATCATTAAATGGTTTAAAACTCTCTAAAGGTTACTTTAGTCAGCATTTCTTCTGCTTCCTTTTGTGTATGTCACAGGAAATGAATGAGACTGTTATGCTCACCCTTGCTTTATTATTCAAGAATTGAGTTCTCTCAGAGGAGTAGATCAGTGAGTTATAGGCCTGCTAAAAGGAATTATCTCTTTTCCCTTTTCTTTTTACATTATGTATAACCTATGAAACTCAGCCTGCAGAAAACACAACAAGCAAAGTTTAATAGGAATCTAGAAGCTGTTACATGCTTTTACAGGTGCTGGACCATCCACAGTTAGGTCAGGGAGAGGAGTTGTGTTTCTGATTATAGACTACTCAGTCAGCTGGTGGATACACCATTTTGTGGTTTTGTATACTTTATGGCCACCACTGATACCCCCCTGAATAGTACATCTAGCACTGCTTTTTAAGTCTGGCATGGGTAACGTACTGCGTTTGTGGATAGTAGCAAGTAGGTGGACCAGAGCTTTAGTCCCAGCAAGAGGCTGTAGTATTATGCCAGAAATCTAAACTGTACCTCATGACTTGAGTAACCCTCTGGGCTGAGATGTAGTTGAGGATGTTGGTCATGTCAACCTGCTTGAGAGCAGGGTTCAGCCTTTGGTTATGGCAGATGCTGCTCAAGGATGGTTTGTGCTCCTATGGATGGAATTTAGTGCTTCACTGAGGGGCAATGTGTAGCCCTAGAGCTTTGAATGGACAGCAGGAGTACCACTGTGTAGTCAGGGGGGCTGGCACCTGGCCCTGAAGAGCTCTGGAAGAAAGTTCAGTGGTTTTGATTGAAACATTTCTCTCTACCTGTTGACCCACAGAGGGGCTTTGCAGCTGTAGGACTATGATAGAAGGGGCTGAGTGCTCTTACCCGTTTGAGAGCTATATGGTGAGTCCTGTCCGAAACTGAGCTCATGCAGACACCCTGTCAGAGTGCTCTTCACATGCTGATTGAGCACTAGGAGGGAGATTATATCAAACTGCAGCCAGCTGCTCTACAGCTGCTAGGGATTCAGGTGGAGCATGGCAGAGCTAGAGCTCATGTGGAAAGAAGATAATCTCCTCGGGAACTACTTTTAGCAGGAAAAGATTCACTCCAGGCTCGGTCTTGCCAGGAATCAAAAGCTCAAGTAATTAAAAATAACCCAACAAATAACTCCCCAAACCAACAAAAAACCCAACACCCCCCCCCCCCCCAAAAAAAAAAAAAAAAAAAAAAAAAACCCCAAAACAAAAACCAAAACCTACCCAAAACAACAAGCACAAAAAAATCAACAATCAAACTCCCCACAATGGACAGTTCAGCTTTTTCAGGGTTCTCCCACAGCCCAAGAGAGGAAGCTTTTTATTTTTGCACTTCCCTCCTTCATATATTGGGATAGTTGTGACCATATTTTTTACGAGCCATTACTATCCATATGTTTTCTAAATCTTAACAGTTGTTTTCAGGCACTTCTGTCTGCTCATGTTTTCCCACTGAGCCTCTTTACTCTTTCTTCTTACTTTTTTTCCTCTCTTAAGAGGATTCAGGTGCGTCCCTGTGTTACTTCTCTAACAACTCTTATTTGACGTTTCTTCTCTTTAAACTTACTTTGGAAGGACTGAGGATAAAATTATTTTGTGATAAGCTAATGAAATTCTGTGTGTAAGAGGAGGGAAATCTTTTATGGCCAGGTATTCTTGGCATTACTAAAGACCTTAAGGCTGAGAAAATCGAGGCTTTTTTTATTAACTACTTGCAGTGGATTTATTCTTCATAGCCAGTGCCATTTCAGAGAAATTTAGACAGATGGACTTTTCTTTGTAGGGAAAGCTTATCGAAGATGAAGTTGAATATTTTTACCTTGAGCTGGTAACATGCTGTGTTTCCTTTACCTGGTCTTTAGTTTGTTCTTGCTCAGTAACTTTTCCAGGAGTTTTAATTTGGAAGATAAATAGAACATCTTACTCTTTGGGCATTCTAATAGGGATTTGCTTTCCAGGTCTCTCTTCTCATAGCTGAGTGGTTCAGCCTAAATTCTGCTGTCATGGAAAACAAACCAAAACAAAAGTTTGAGTCCATTTTATTATCTTTTTGGGATTTGTTTTAGGTAGAATATTGAGGGTTTTCACCCCTTTTCTTCTAAAGGAAGCAGCACAGGAGCAGTTTGCTCTTCTGTAGCTGATGGAAAGAAGCTGTTAGCTGAGCTTGTCACTTGCAGAGAGTCAGGAAATTCTTTCCAGTGTATTCAGATGCTTCCTGTGCCCAGGGCTGGTGTCATAATTGGCACATGATTAAAAAAAATAAAAAATCATCACACTCAGACTGCTGTTGATTTTGCTTTTAGCCAGGTCCTTTGTCACCATGGAGGGAGGACAGCCATGTTGGTTGCACAGTGACACTGTGATCCAGGTTGTTTGGAAGAACAAAGAGTTCTGAGAAAAGTTCTGTTGAAAAGTTCAACACTCTGAGATTCCAAAACTAAAAATACAAGATTATGGATGTTGGAGATTTTTACCATTGCAGTGACCGTTACCTAGATCTGTAGCATAGTATGGTTTCTGCATAGCATGGAGCAAAGTGGGGAGTGTGCTATGCTGTACCTTTTGTCTGCATGATGTGGAATCAGGAAGCAGCATCAGGTCTCCTGTCGTATGTCCAAGCTGCTTGTGGCTCATGCTGTGTACTCTGAATGCAGATGTCCTGTATAGATTTAAAATGTTTTGCCTGGATTTGGATAGATCTCTGTTCATCTCTTGGTGTGCTGGGGATCATCTTCCATTGAAGGATTTAGTGAGGAGAAGCTGGGTAGAGAGTAGGTATGTTGACATGGCTGGTAGTTTTTTTTGGGGTGAAACTGTCCCCTTGCCTGCCTGTCCAAAGAGAGCTGTAACAAGCACAACTCTAGTGAAATCTGCTGAGATACTCCAGCAGAAACTTTTGGCCTCCTGATGTGGGGATGGAGCAGCACATGTGAAGGGTGGTGATCTCTAGGCTGCCATCATCTCCTTTGCTATCTCTTGAATGAAGACACTGATAGTGCTTAATGGATAAAAATTAGTTGTTATTTTAAAACAATTTTCCTTTCAGTATTTTATTGATTCAAGGGGTAGCAGTGAGATGTGTTCTGTAAATGACTCCACATGCTGAATGATCTCATTTTCCATGTGGGAGTACAGAATAAACTTCAAAAGCACAGAAGATTGCATGAAAAGGTGGCATTAATTATACAAAATTACTATCAGAGGCAGATTATGATATAGAAAGTTCTTTTTGACACTGTGAAATAGGTCTTAATTTAATATTAAGTTTAATCTGACAACACTCACAAAGCTCTGCAGTTTAGTTTCTGGCAAGGGAATATCCTTAAAGCTAGTTATTGAAACATATTAACGGGGTTTTTTTGGGAAAAAGAATTTAAATATAAGTTCTACTGAATAATAATAAAGTGTTTATTGAAATCAGTGATTTTTGGGCATAACAGAGCTCAGTGAGAAACAACAAAATGGAACAATACCCAAATTTTTCTGTGAGCCCCAGATATCTACTAGATGTAAAACATGACAGCAGCCCTGCAGAAAACAACTTAGGGGTACTAGTGGATGAAAAACTGGACATAAGCCGAAAGTGTGAACTCATTGCCCAGAAAGGCAACTGTATCCTGGGCTCCGTCAAAAGGAGCGTGACCAGCAGGTCTAAGGGGGTGATCCTGCCCCTCTGCTCTGCTCTTGTGAGGCAGAGTACTGCAGTACTGAATCCATCTCTGGAGTCCTCAGCAGAAGGGGACATGGAGCTGTTTGAGCAAATCTAGAGGAAGGCCAGGAAGTTTATCAGAGGGTTGGAGAACCTCTCTTAAGAAGACAGGC
>JAOEHX010049768.1:13141-29766 GCA_025448015.1 Bolborhynchus lineola
GTAATGGGTTTAAACTACAACACGGGAAGTTCAAGTTAGATAAGCAAGAAGCTCTTTACTGTGAGGTGGATGAGGCACTGGAACAGGTTGCCCAGAGAAGTGGTAAATGCTCCATCCCTGGCAGTGTTCAAGGTCAGGTTGGACAGAGCCTTGGATGACATGCTCTAGTGTGAGGCATCCCTACCCATGGCAGGGGGTTTGGAACTTAATGTCCTTTCCAACCCAAACCATTCTACAGTTCTGTGAAATGCAAAGAGTCCCTCCTAAGTTCTTAAAGCTTGGGACGCATACTGTGATGCACGGGAAAGAGGAAGGATGTGGAGGAAAGAAACAAGGCAGAGTTCACCTCACCTCTCTGCATGCAAAGCTTATCTGTGTGGTATCACTAGGCACTTCCCAGGCTAGAATTAGCATCCTGTGCTTACTATCCCTGCAGGAGCTTCCGCCATAAACTTCCATGGACATTTTCTGCATCTGTATAAACTTTTCACATCAACATGGACCCATGGCGAGAAGTTTCAGTGTAGCCACATGCAGTGAGAAAAGCCACCTCTTCACACATGATTTAGATATGCCCCTTGCTAGATTAATCCCAAACTCCTAGGTTTTGCCATACTACTGTGTGGCTACTGTTGGGGAAGCAGGCAGGTGAGTGTATCAACCTGCCAGTGGCAGTGCAAACATACTCTTAGCAGGCCATGTCTTGAAGTGAGACAGTGAACCCAAGTAGCCATATCATCTACTCACACTTGTTCTCCCCACTTTTGCACCCAGCTACTTCTTCAATGCCACCACTGGCAACCCTTGTACCCTGAACTACCTTCTGTTCTCAGGCAAGAAGGAAAAACCTACTCAAACAGAAAGACATAGAAACTACTATGGCTCTCCAATATTACACAAATGACTCCTCAGCATATGTACAAACACAACAAAGGCAAAGAAAACAGTAAAGGCTGAACAGACTAGGGACACAAAAATAGCACCTATAGCAATGTGTGAAAAGACAACTGTAAGGCCTAGTACTCTTGTTGTTTGGAGCACTCCTCATACAGTAATCAGTGTGTAAAATAAAGCTTACTTTGTAGCTTTTAAGAATACTGAGAGATTTGCTGTTTTGAGATCTTTAAATAGCATATCCTGCAAGAGTCAAGACTGACCAGTATTGGAGTCAAGAAACTGGATAGCTCAGACCACTGCAAGCCAGCACTCATTTCAGCTTCCAGAGATCAAATTACAGTCACATCTGAATTTCTTCCTGGACACCTACTGCTTTAGGTGTGGAAGAGAAGGGAAAGAAACACCTGAGAAGATGGATTTTTGATATTCCGGAAGAATGACCAGTGAGAACCTTTAACGGGGGATGCTTTACCTAGTCCTTCCCTGAAGCCAGCAGCAAATGACATGATCTCTCCTACCCAGCCCCACTACAGGAAAACAGCAAAGATTTTTACATGTTGATGAAACATAAATTTGTCACCAGACACTTCCTCAAGTTGCAGCGGTCAGAAAATGCAGTAGGAATGTAAACACAGGAACCTGTGCATCAAATACAGCTGCAAAACCCTAAAATTGATTGACACCAAGTCTTTAATAAAGCCCGATCCTTTAATTCTTCCACTTAGTGACTGGAGCCAAGCTTTTCTGTATTTACAGCCCACAGGTGAAATTTATCCATCAGTTCATAAAACAAGGTGTACAGTGGAGCCAAAGGGTGAACCACATCAAACTCTTGTTCTGATGTACTAGGAATTTCTAAATGTTTCCAATTCTGCTCACAGGATGGCCTGATGAACAGTTAGGTCAGCATAACTGAGGGGATGCTATAATCTAAGGAGGGACAATAAAGGGCCCATAATATACACCAATATTGCTGCTAGACACTTCATATCAAACCCCACCTAATCTACAGTACAGAGAGGTAAAGGGACTCACAGACAGGCCATGAGCCTTCCCTTAAGTCACTGTGAGAGGCAGAGTCCAGCACTGGTCCTGGTTCTCATCTACTGGGTCACACGGTTTCATCACACAGAGCATGGCTTAGATAATGGTAACTTTTCCACTTTACCAAAACACTACTCTCTTGCTGCTTACAAGTAATAGCAAAAAAAGCTGGAATGGTGTAGTGCTCATTTAGCTTGAGGCAGTTGAAAACCGCCTACACTATGAACCTGTGAAAAAAATGACTACTATAACCAGCCTCATTCTGCTCAGAGACAGAAACAAGGCTCCAGAAAAGCAGTTGCTAGATTTGCAGCATCCAAAGCACCATGTTCACAAACTATCCACAATCTCATCCTCCTCCTCTCCTAAAATGAAGTTCTTTGACAGAACTTCTTTCCAGAAAAGGGTCCCAAGTAGGGCTGGCAGAATTCTTACCTGTGTCCAAGTCACTGCTATTAGCAGCTTCACGCAACCTTTTCAGAGCTAGAGAGAAAAGGAAGAAATTACCGGAAAGCACAGAGGAAAACAGCACTTTCCTACTGAAACATCCCACTCCAGCTCTGGTGTGGCTCAAATCATACTGGTGCTGCCTCGCTCACAGACGGGGAAGCAGGAGATCAAGATGCCAGGTAAGAAGCGCTCTCCTTGCCTCCTCCTGACGGGTACCCACCCCTGGCAGGAGCAATGAACCCTTCCCAAGCCGCCCACCGAGGGGATCCGACCTCCTTCCGGAGGCCCCGCACACAGGGAAGCCGAAGCTCTACCGGCTCCCCAAACCGGAGGCTCTCCACCCCTCTGAGGCCTGGGCGGTTGAAGGAAGGGCCGTCTCCGGAAGGGGTGCTGCCGTGTCCCCCCGCTCACCGTGGGTCTCCTTGCCCGTAGGCCCCAGCCAGCGGTGGAGACGGGCGGCCCTGCGCAGGCGGCGGGCCGGGATCTTGCCCGTGGGCTCCTCCCGCTGCCACAGAACGTGCAGGTAACCGAGGGGAGAGTCCGCCGCCGGCCCCAGCGTCAACCCGGCCCCCTGCTCCGGCTCCAGCGCCTGCTCCGGCTCCGGCCCTGCATCGGGCGCTGCTGCGGCCCCGCTGCCCCCCTCCATCCCCTCACGGGCCGGGCCGGGCCGGGCCGCAGCGCGGGGTGAGGGCCTGGAGGGGAGGGTCGTCGCTATAGCAACGGGGCGGGATGTGCCCGTTCGACCAATCGAATGCGCCACATCGCCGGCGTGCAGCCAATGGGAAGGCAGAGGGAGCGGAGAGGAGGAAGGCGAGTGGATCGGCGCCGAGGCGGGTCTGACGGACAGGTACGCTGCCCAATCAGATGGGAGGGGCGGGACATACACCTCAGCGGACCGCAGACAGGCAGTTGTTTCAGCCAATGGGAGGGCTCAGCCTCACTCCGCCTCCCGCCCGGTTGCTCCCGCGTTGTCGCCCGGAGGCCTTTCGGTGCCGCGCCGCCGCCATGGCCTACCCGGGGGAGGACTACGACAACGATGTGCGGATCGGGGGGCTCGGGGCGGCGGGAGGGGGCCGGGGTGACTGTGTCCGTGCTGGCGCGGTGACTGCCTGCTGCCGTCTCTCCACAGGCCGCCTACGACCCCTACGCCTACTCCAACGACTATGATATGCACACGGGTGAGTGCGGCGGCCTCTGCGTGCCCCGAGCCTGTAGGCTTCGGCCGCCTGCCTCACTGCGTCGCTTCCCTTCCCCTCAGGAGACCCGAAGCAGGACCTGGCCTATGAGCGTCAGTACGAGCAGCAGACCTACCAGGTGATCCCCGAAGTGATCAAGAACTTCATTCAGTACTTTCACAAGACGGTGTCGGATCTCATCGACCAGAAGGTGTACGAGCTCCAGGCCAGCCGTGTGTCCAGTGATGTTATTGACCAGAAGGTGTACGAGATCCAGGACATCTACGAGAACAGGTACAAAGGGGGAATCACTGTTTAAAACTATGATGAAAGTGCACACTGCCTCTAAAAAGGAAGGCTGCCTGTGGTGTTTGGGCTTTCTCTAAAAAAACTGGGTGAGGTTTGATTTGATTACTGCAGGAAAGAAAACCACCCCAAACCCTCAGTATTTCCACACCGTTAGGTTAACGTGAATATAGGTGAGTTATGACTTATCTGAAGGAAAATCCCAGTCCTCTGCCTAGTGGGTGTGGAGGCAGCAAAAGTGACCCCCATAGTGCTAGTTAGGCAGTTTGCAGAAAGCCATGAGGTTGTGTCTGTTCCCTGCATATACTCCCTCCTGCTTGTAGCTGTGTCACCTCGACATCAAAGAAGTATGAAGGTAATGCACACAACTGTTCCATACTTAGGGATAAATTGAAGACTTTAATTGCTTAGTTTGTGATTCTCATTCTTTGACTGATCACTGGACTTACTAGAAGGAGGTGGGGGTCCCCTTTCTTGTACAGGGCCTCTATATGGTGATCTCTAATTCCAGCACTGTTACACTGAGAAAGGATTTGTAATGCCACATGTTTGTCTATCTTTCAGCTGGACAAAGCTGACGGAAAGGTTTTTTAAGAATACCCCGTGGCCAGAGGCTGAGGCCATTGCCCCTCAGGTTGGAAATGGTAAGTCTTTGGCTTTCTTTTTGCCTGTCAAAAAAGGAGCTAAATAATTTGTTTAATTAGTGAGCAGGTGTCCAGTGTTGCTGCTGCCTGAGTTGCTTATCTTTGCTCACTCTAGCAACTCCTCCAGCAGATGCCTGAAAAGAAGTCAAATTCCCTTTATTACTGTGGCAGGAGGAGCACCACTTGTGTATCCAAGAGATCCAGTTTCCTAGGCCCTGTAGCTTGCTAATGTCTCATTCTGTCATCTTTTTTCCAGATGCTGTTTTCCTCATCCTATACAAGGAGCTGTATTACAGGCACATCTATGCCAAAGTCAGCGTGAGTGTTTGTCCTGTTTCTCTGTTGGTTGCATGCTGGCATCTCCATGCCATCAAACTTACCAATTCTTGCTGCCACCACAGCATCAGTGGTTCTGTGGTTTTTGCAAGGCAGGATTGGGTGGGTTTATGAGATCTATGTCAGGTTGCAGTTAAGAAAGCTTAGAAGTCTTGCTCTTTCTTTGTAGTAAGGGTTCACTAATTGCTGAAAAGCAAGAAAGACTTGACTGTCTTTTTGAGGCTCATTAGCTGTCTCCTCAAGCTTGGTCATGGTGAGTGTGCAGGTTTCTCTGACACCCTGTATGAATCAGAAGACCTGGTGTGAGTTTTCAGGAGGCTATTGTATAGACGTTTGTTGCTGTAGTGGTTAGTGAGTTAGGAAAGAAGGTGGTGTTTGGGGGTAATTAAATTTTCTTTCTGATAGAGCTATAATTGCCAAGACCTATAGATCAGTTGGTTTTCTGTGTTTGTTTGTGGCTCTTTGTCCTCCAGATTAGCAGGTGGGTGAGAAGGGGTGTCACAAGAGGAAGGAGCATTGTTTGTGATTAAAAAACCCATGTGGGGTCAGAGTTGCTTTGTGGAGAGGGAAACGGGCACCGTAAGGGATACAGGAGAAGGAAATGGAAAGAATAATTCTCTATAAACCAAAACAACCCCCACCTTTTTTTTTCTTCTTAGGCTAATTTGGAGTCAGTGAGGAAATCAGAGTTGGTTTTGGTTCTTTAAAGAAGGAAGCTGAAGTGAGGCATCACTTACGAGTAAATAAATAACTGCAGTTTTGGTGTGGACCAGATGGGGGAGAAATGAGCACTTTAAAAAGGTTGCTGTATTAACCCAGGTCGGGTTTTAACAGGAGAGGCTGGTTTCTCAGGCTGTGCTATTGGTTGTTCCTAGACTGCCTTTGAGTTGCCTCCGGGTGAAACAAGAAAGATCATTCTAGGAAGAGTCTAGGAGACCCTGTTGTGTTTGCTGGTCTTTCAGAACATTAGAAATTGTGTGTACAAGTAGAATTGTCGATATAGAAAGGTTTCTCATGAGGGGAGAAGAAAAGAAAGCTGTTGAAGGTAATGGGAAACTCTTAAGTCTGGACAGCAGAGAGGAGGACAAGGAAGGTTAACGCATCTCATTCACAGGAGGTTAGATTGCTTGATTGCCCTGTACATGAAAAACCAGCCCTGTTCTATGGGACAATGGTGCTACAGTATCCGGTCTTCTGGGTGGTGCTGGTGGATGTCCTAGTTGAATACTGGCTCTAACATTTCTGAAATAGACCCTGTACTGCCCTGACTATTGACTGTCCTTCATATTCTGTTGCAAATAAACTCCCTCCCGCTTTGCTTGAAACTAAGCGGACTGTGCTGACTTCTCATTGCAGGGAGGCCCTACACTGGAGCAGAGATTTGAATCCTATTACAACTATTGTAATCTCTTCAACTACATCCTCAGTGAGTTGCTGTAATATCTTTCTGTTTTGTGAATTTTGGAGAGGGAGAGTGGATAGAGAGGGCAGAGCTGGAGAGGGTTAGAACTGTGATGTTTGTTTGTGGACCCTAGAGGGAGAAGAAGTCTGTGAGCTTTCCATGTGTTTGAGTTTTTGTTGACTGCAGAACACTTTACACCCATGCATTTAAACCCACAGAAAGCATAAATATTTTCCAGTGCTTTCTGAAATACTGTAAAAAATAAAACTTACTTGGCTTTATGTCTTGCTGAAAACCATTTCACCTGTCTTTTTATTAAAAAGCAAAATGAAGCTGTAAGCTAGAGAAAACTCGCAGTGTTTCACAACTGCTTGCTGTTGTCGACTCCCCTTGGAACAAATCTTAGTGTCTGTGACTCCCTGCCTGACTTCTTGTGGAGAAAAGATCAGTTGGGGTAAAACCCTACAGCCTGTGTGCAGCTTCTGAGTGTCACTGCTACCGAGCGGTCCCACTCTAGAGGTTAACCCCATACGTGCTATTATTCTTTATAAAGGAAGGAGTTGAGGTAGCTAAAGCGACATATCACTCCCCTTCTGATGCTGCATCTCCCATTTCAGGGAAATTGTGTTCTTTCATTTGTCTATTCCTCCAGTTCTACCACTGTTCTTGCTCAAGATATTAAGCGTCTCATCTATTACTTACATTCTTCTGTAGATGCTGATGGCCCTGCTCCTCTGGAACTGCCTAACCAGTGGCTCTGGGATATCATTGATGAATTCATTTACCAGGTATATGACTAAAAGACTGGGTCATGTTGTGGTTGCATTACCTCTATTAGGTGCTATATGTATTTTTCATCTCTTCCCTGTCTCTGATTTTCATAGATGAAATAGTTGTAAACATGCAGATTTTTAAGTTACAGGGTGGGTTTTGGGAAGTCGTGGACTTCTGTTGATATTTCTGTTTCAGTTGCAGCTTAGGGGATGTTTTTAAATTAACCTTCATTTTTGCCTGATTTGTGCAAAGCAGCCTGACTGAAGTCTGCTATAATCATGAAAACCTTCTGAAGGGACTTGTTCAAGCTCATTTTATGTGTTCTTTGGTTTTACTTTAGTTTGTATTTCCTAGTCAATAGGGCCTTTTTGCTTGCACTGAAAGATTGCTGACCTGATTTGAAATAATCCGTGGTCTAAGATCTTGATGTTAGAAAATAATTTTCCACTTACTATTCTGAGTGCAGCAATACAGATCTCAAATGCTGTTGGTTCTTCTCTATAGATGCCTTTCTCTGTAACTTTTTATTACAGAGCTGCCTGGAATTCCTCAAGCATTGCAGTCTTGCCAAGCTTGAGGATGAAAAACAATGTGTGCATATATAGAAAAAGATATGAGTATGTGCAGACACATCTTATGACTTGGTTGTTCTTTTTGTTACCTGTTCAGAGAGCAAATCCTTCTCAGCTTCCTTCTACCTTCTGGCCTTTTCCCTCTGTATTGTGTATTTTTTTCCCTAGGTTCTTTAAAGGTGGTATTATTTCCCATTTTGGTTGCCTAGTGATCTCAGATGAAACTTCTGCAGCTTATTGTAGTGCATTTGTGTGATCAACGTGTAGGCTTAGCGCACTTACCTGAACATCTCCAAAATAGCTTCTCATCACTGAATCTCTCCTTTTGTAGTTCCAGTCTTTCAGCCAGTACCGCTGCAAGACAGCCAAGAAGTCTGAAGAGGAAATTGATTTCCTTCGTTCCAACCCCAAGATCTGGAATGTCCACAGTGTCCTTAATGTGCTGCACTCTCTGGTAGACAAATCCAACATCAACCGACAACTGGAAGTCTATACTAGCGGAGGTGAGCCAGCTGGGGGTTGCCAAGCAAGACCTCTGTCTGTGCTGCTTTTATTTCACTGAGCTCAGTTAGTTTTGTTTGGGGACTGGAGCACCTCCCATATGAAGATAGACTAAGAAAGTTGGAGCTGTTCAGCCTGGAGAAGAGAAGCTGCGTGGAGACCTCATAGCAGCCTTCAAGTATCTGAAGAGGGGCTATAGGGGTGCTGGAGAGGGACTGTTCATCAGGGACTGTAGCGATAAGGAGTGATGGGTTCAAACTTAAAGAGGAGAAGCTCAGGTTAGATATTAGGAAGAAGTTCTTTACTGTGAGGGTGGTGAGGCACTGGAACAAGTTGCCCAAAGAAAATGCTCTGTCCCTTGCAGCGTTCAAGGGCAGGTTGGGCAGAGCCTTGGGTGACATGGTCTAGTATGAGGCATCCCTGCCCATGGCAGGGTGTTGGAATTAGATGATCTTATGGGTTTTTTTCCAACCCCAAACCATTCTATGATTCTGTGATTGCTCTTGAGGTCTTGCTCCCTTTGCTTGTAAACACAGAGATGTGAGAATTGGAGTTTGCTTCCTTGGAAGAAGGCATCATGGTTCCTTTTCTCCCTAGGTGACCCTGAAAGCGTGGCTGGTGAATACGGTCGCCACTCCCTTTACAAGATGCTGGGCTATTTCAGCCTAGTTGGGCTCCTGCGTCTGCACTCTCTGCTGGGGGATTACTACCAAGCAATCAAGGTTCTGGAGAACATTGAGCTCAACAAGAAGGTAGAACAATGTGTTTTAAATCCTCTGTTCAAACATGCTGGTGAAAGATTGCCATAATGAATCTTCCAGCTGAGGAGCTGTTTGTAGCTGTTGTTGTCAGGAGTTTGTAGTTGAACACAGCTGGAGCTTTGGCATTAAATCAAGCCATATGATAATGCCCGATGCTGTTGCAGCACAAATGCCTAGCTTTTTAGGAGGTTTGCTGTGTTGTGCAAGGCAGTATTGTTACAGGGAATATTATTTGAAGTGTAAGTGGTAGCTAGCTGAGCATATTGTTCCCACCTCGGTCAGTGGCTCATTGTGGTTTTGACTCTTGTTCTCACTGTGCCCACTCCCGTCATGCGTGTTTTTGCCCTAGAATTGGGTGCTACTCATGGTAACAGTGGCAAAAAAAGTCCAGCTGCAACACAAGCTTGGCACAGATCTACGTATGTGCTGTCTGGCACAGGATGTGGAATGAAACAGGGGGAAAGGGAACTGAGCAAGGCAGTGTTAGGCACAGTGCAAGAGTCCTCTGCTTGCAGGAAGGTGAAACTGGAAAACATAGGAAATGGGATGATCTCATAAAAAGTGAGGAAGCTGCTGCAGGGATGGGTGGGAGGTGAGGTATCCGGAATTAACCCTCTCCTTCCTATGTTTGGGATGGGAATGAAAGCAGAGGTGGCTGGATTCTGGGTAACGAGCAGTTTGTATCAAAGGTGGTTGTCTCCTCTCTCCCATCCTTCCTTCTCAGAGCATGTATTCCCGGGTGCCTGAATGCCAAGTAACCACATATTACTACGTGGGCTTTGCATACCTGATGATGCGACGTTACCAGGATGCCATCCGTGTCTTTGCCAACATCCTCCTCTACATTCAGAGGACCAAGAGCATGTTTCAGAGGACAACCTACAAGTATGAGATGGTAAGAAACAGAATAGATCTAGGCTTCCCCCAAAGAAAAAGCTGCTTTCTTCTTTCTTGCCTCTTCTGTGATTACTTACATCTAATAGTTCAGCCTTATTTTTCCTGGACTGCGCTGGTGGTGGTGCCTGGGGATCATTTGAACCGCTTTGCCGTGTGCGGCAATATTTTCTCTTAGCTGTGTTACTAGTTCCTTTGGTTGTTCTCCATATAGGTGCCCTGATTGCATCTGCACCCTCCCTCTAGGCAGTGTTGTTAATTAGTATCATTGACAATAATATACTTGTTGATGCTGCTTCAGCCTTAGTCCTGTTCCTAATCCAGTCCTGTATTTCAGATTAAAGCCTCTCAGATGTATTTCCATTGTCAGTCAGTCATTCACAGACTGTTTTATTTCAGCATAGCTGAAACAAAGCTCCTTTTTCTTTCAACCTAAGATGTCTTTGGTGCCTGTTTTACCCCTTGCTGGTGCTGTCTCCTTTTCACCCTTACTGTTAATTTCATTTTGTATAGCTAAATCCTGCCATTCTCAGTTCAGAAATTTCATATGTCTGTTTCAGCCACACAGCTGTCCATTTCATCCACAGTCAGATAAACCTTCCTTCTCATCTTCAGTGGCTTCCCTGATGCCTCCCTTGCCAGGAGGTGGTTGTTAAACAATGCCTTCCCTTCCCCTATGCCTTTCCTTCCCTTCTGCACTTTTTTGCACCAAAGCAAACATGCTTCTGGCCATGCAGGTTCTGTATGGCTCTGGGTACATTCACTCTATCCAGCCCTCTTTTTCATTGATAAGAGCCTTTCATCTGTCTGCATTGCTTCTTTATACTGTCCCCCTTGACCATTAGGACTTTTGGTGGTCTGGGTAAAGGGTCTGTCTCTGAAAAAGGGTCTTTTTTTCTCTCCCAGCTCCCTCTGGCACTGTAATGCCTAAGCTCATTGATAATTAACAGGTTCTCCTCTCTATCTCAGATTAACAAGCAGAACGAGCAGATGCATGCACTGCTGGCCATTGCCCTCACCATGTACCCCATGCGCATAGATGAGAGCATCCACCTGCAGCTGCGAGAGAAATATGGGGATAAGATGCTGCGCATGCAGAAGGGCGATGCACAAGTCTATGAGGAGCTCTTCAGTTATGCCTGCCCCAAGTTCCTCTCCCCTGTGGTGCCAAATTACGACAATGTGCACCCTAACTACCACAAGGAGCCCTTTCTGCAGCAGCTCAAGGTCTTCGCTGATGAGGTTCAGCAGCAGGCACAGCTCTCTACCATCCGTAGCTTCCTCAAGCTTTACACCACCATGCCTGTGGCAAAGCTGGCTGGCTTCTTAGACCTTACAGAACAGGAGTTTCGTATCCAGCTGCTCGTCTTCAAGCACAAGATGAAGAACCTGGTATGGACCAGTGGCATATCTGCCCTGGATGGGGAGTTCCAGTCTGCTTCTGAGGTTGACTTCTATATTGACAAGGTTGGTATCTACCCCTCGCTTGCTAGGAAATTCCCTAGCCCAGGAAATTCTGGAAGTGGCAGCCCCCAGTTTTGCTCCAGTCTATGGGAAACATCCCTTCCTTCTTTGTCATGTGAAGGGCTTGGCTGTCCAAAGTGAAGTCATAGCCATGCTCAATAAGAGTGTCAGTGAATGAACAGTGATGGGATGTCACAGGCACCTTTGGTAGTCATTGTACCTAGAAAACAAAGGTCCTAAATGTCTTCCCCAGGACAGAGGGAACTGTTTGTCTGTCAGTGTTCTCAGGAGGTGACATTTGGGTCACCTTCAGAGATGTTATTGTGTTAAGTGGGACTGTCAGCTTTGCAGGTCTCCCCCATATCTTTCCTTTGCTTGACAGAGATTAACTTGGTCATGTTACAGGTCTGGTTTTCACTGGAGCAGCATTTAGCTCTGTCTGCTCTAGGAGGAATCTAAACACAGGGTATGGTCCTGTCACCATCTTGCCCTTGGAGCTCCAGGCAGCAGGAAGCATAGCAAAAAGTCTTTTAAGACTTCCTTGTCAAATAAAATAGCAGTAACCATTATGTTTCTTTCTAGGAAGGAGAACAGGTTGCTCCTTGTTTTAATGGTCTTTAGAGCAGGCTTCTTCCTGCAAGGTCTCATGCTAAATCTCAGCCTACGCGTCCTGGTAGACGGCATGACTCTTAGCTTCTGGTAAAGGAAAGCAGAGCATGAATCGGGGTTGGGGCTGTCACACTGCTGCAAAGAGAGACTAAAATAGGCAGTGTGCAAGAATATGGGAAGCGAATGCAGTGTGAGTTTGATACCCATCCCAGGCAAAGGTTATAGGGAAGGCAGCCCACAGAGAACTGAATAGTTGCTGTGGGAGTAGCACAGCTCAGGTACGTGTGGTGCTGAGCCAGGGCTCGAGTGAAGCCCCTTTGGTTGCTCCTCAAGTTTTGCAGTCCTTTGCCTGACCACATGTTCTTCCCTTCTCAGGACATGATCCATATTGCAGACACAAAGGTTGCTCGACGCTATGGGGACTTCTTCATCCGCCAGATCCACAAGTTTGAGGAGGTGAGGCCTGAGCAGGAGAGCTGTGTAGGGGCAGTGGGGTGAGCATTGGAACCATTGGGCTGTGCAGCCCCTGGAGGAGCCACACTTGTGTGATGCGGCTGTATGATGCCTTGCTGGAGTGAGCCCCATCTCTGCAAGGCACTGACAAAGGCAGGTGGTTTCAGCAGCTGCCAGCCTGTGAAGAGTGGTTTTGTGTGAGAAGTGCTCCTTTGAGCCACAGGAGGGGTTTGCTGTCCAAGGGCAGGCACTGACTCCATTATCCTCAGAAAACTGTGGTGTTCCTATCAGTAACATAACCGAATTTGTATCCCTACCTTCTTAACTATGGCTCTAGAAAGTGGCCTCAAAGATTTCTGGAGCACTGATGACTTCAGTGTTGTGCTCAGCCAGGAGGTGACATTCTGTCACTGCTCCACAGTCCTGACAAGCTGCTGCACACTGGAAACATAGCAGCAAAACCCTGAGATGTGGGGACTTTAGCAATACAGGGTTGTGATACCATTGTTAGAAGTTTGTATCCTTTCTTCTCCCCACATCCTCCTCTGCTGTCTTGGAGAGAAGGCAGTGTTAGTGGTTCTCCTTCTGCTTTGCACACTGCCTGCACTTGCATGAGAGTTTTTTGTCAAGTGAGTTGGAGAGGAAGGAGTCAAGGCATTGGATAAAGGCTGCTGAGGGGAGCAGTAGTAGATATCAATCACTGTATTTTTCTGACCTTTACTTTCTCTAATTCCAGCTGAATCGAACCCTGAAGAAGATGGGCCAGAGACCGTAGAACTTCTGTGCATGCAGTGATTGGCCTGATCAGAGAAGTGGGTGGGAGATATTTTTGTCTCTGTGGCAAGGGAGGGGAGCTCAGGGTTCTGGCATTTCTGGAATCTCCTGTGACTGAAGGTTTTTGTACTTAAATAAGCAGAATCATTTGGCTCATATAAAGAACAAGACATCTAATAAATGAGTGGAATTTTCTCAGTGAGCATTCAGTATCTGATGTACTCATTTATTTTTCCTTCACGGGAGAATGTAATTGCATCTGGAGACGCAGGCAGCTGCTGTTGATGTGCACTGACTTTGTTCCATGCTGTTGCAGGTAGCAATGGGGAGATCCCTTTCCATGCTCAGTAAAGGCACTGTGCGCAGCAAAGAAGGAGGGCTCAGGGCTGATTAACAGGGACAAAATGACCTGTTCCCACAGTGTTTCCAGAGGATATGGGAAGAGATACAAGCTATCATTGTAGCTTTTAGCTCTTGCACCACAAATAAACCTGAGTTTTAGTTGGCTTTCTTAGAAGGTTACATTTTTGCCTTCCCACCCTCTTATTTTGTTACTTGCTGTGAAGTAGAAATGCTCCAAAGTGGATTGAGGTGTTTTTAAAGGAAGAGAGAGGATTTTTTTAAACATTAAACCAATATTAACTTTGGTCATTTAATGAGATTTCCTTGCTGGAGGTTGTGTTTTATTTTAGCGCAAGTGATGCCCAAGTCCTAGCCCTTAATTTAATGGAGCTCACTTTCTCTAGCAAACTTCCTGAGGGTGTTTCATTTATTAAACCCCTTTAAATGCTAATTTTCCCTGCTCTCCAGCCACTTTGGATTCTTCAAGGCAAACTTGCAGTGCCTTAAAATAGAAAACTACCCCAAGAAAGGGGAATCAAGGCCCTGTAAATACTGGGGAAGAGAATGCAAAGAATGAGTTGCATCTCCTCTGCCCTCCACACCCTCTCTCCCCTCTCCTTTTGCTAGCTTTAAATAATTTGGTGTTTGAGTGGTAGAAACAGGTGCGAGAGGAAAACCTGTGTGTGTAATAGGACAGCTACACAAAGTGTGCTTCGCACACACCATCTGCCTCTTGTACCTCTCCCTCTCATTCCTTTCCACTGAGAGAGGGGTCCTGGCAGGCTAGCTTGGCTTCGTACATGATTCTGTTTAGAAATCAGGAATAATTAGCCTTTGTTGGATCATATGCCATGCCTGAATGAGGGTCAAGTTTCTAGTGCCCTAGATACAGCTCAGAAGTAAACTGTTTCCTTCCCATCACAAAGTCATGTAACTCAGGCTGGCAGGGTACAAGCAGCACAGAGTGAGATTAAATGGGCGGCTCCTGTTGGCCTTCTGGCTGCTGCTGTGAGTGTTGTGCCTGCTGAGGATTTACTGCTTCCAGTTCTGAAGGGTTTGAGGCAACCATTTCAGTCAGAAATTAAAAGACTAAGATGCCACTGCATTGCACAGGAACTGGGCTCATACCAAGCAAATCCACTCCTTTTTATTTTTAAGGCTGGCCTGTGTGTATTTACCAACAGCAGCACAATGAGCATAGCTGTCAACAGCAACTCTCCTACTTTCTTGTTATTAAAAGCCTAAATCTTCCCCACAATATGTGCTCAGCTACATGTGATATACAGTACAAAAACTGCTGGCAGGGCAGGGTCTCTGCAATCAGTTCAAGTTCACAGCATATAGCAAAGGAATCCAGTATGTTACTGGGATTTAGTCTGGATTGGCATGTTTTAATTACAGACTTCTAACATATATATGTATCATCTTAAACACTCCAGTGGTTACAGGCTGCTCCCAGCTATGTGAATATGCTGTTGCTTGTGTTTGTGTCTGCCAGGGCTTCTTCCAGAGGATGCAGAGACCATCTGCCAGTCCCCCTGGCTCCATGCCTTGTCTGAGGAACCGCTGAAGGTTAACAGAGTGAGGCTGGCACTTGGTGGAACGGAGCCAGGAGGAACTTGCAGCTCTCTCGCGGAGCAGAAAGATGGGCTCAGCGAGCTGCGGTGCCTGGCACTGCTTGAAGCTCAAGGAGTGCAGGGTGTTCAGCAGCATCAATAGAGCCCCATTGCTTCTGGGCAGGCATGCTGCAGCCTTGCTGCAGCAGTAGGGTTTGGTTAGTGGAAGTGTTCTCAGGAGGTTCTGGTCAAAATAGTTTTTATCAGAGGAAGCCACAGCACAGGGTTATCTGTTCTGTCTGACCTGTTGTTGTGAAGGGGGTGAGTGTGATTATGTACCCTGGAAAAGACAGTCAAGAAAACATTCCTAATCCAGCTCTCCCTTAAGATACATCAGGAAGACACTGTCGGGCAGGTCTGGGGGACACTGAACGGCCAGCTCGGTCATTACAAACCGAAGACAATGCTTCATTTCCTTTTTCCCTACATAGTAGTTTTTCTTGTGATTTACACCGCAGCTTATTTTGGACACTGAAGGGGGAGGCTGCAGAAGCCATTCAGAGAGAATTTGGTTTTCCCTTATTAAAGCTCTGGGGTTGTGGGACAATAGAATGTAACAGTGCAATAGAGGAAGGGGGGTGCTAAGTGTGAGGTCTGACTGGAGAAGGAGTACACATCCCATTAAAAATGAATAAATGGAGAGTGGACACTTGCTGATTTGGCGCTGGCAGCAGTAAGCTCAACACCAGTGTGATGGATTGGTCTTTCAGAGGTAGCTATTGCCTACCTTTGCCTAAAAACCACAGTGTGCAGCAAAATGAAGTTCAATAGCATGCTTCCCCCTGCCCTTGTTAGGCTGTCACACTGAGCGTGCAAGCCAGCTCCTGGGACAATCCATCTCCTCCGTGTCATGGGTTCCTGAGATTGTATCGCGCTCTTCCTCCACTTCTTCAGGGCTTCCTGTGAAGCGATGCTGGCAGCTCCAAGTGTCCTCATCTTCAAAGCCCTTCCTGGTGCTGAGCCTACCCTGGGAGTCACCTACACCCCACCCGTACTCTGCTGCCTCATGTTTCCACGTCCTCTGCTGCTGTGCCTTGTGTCTCTAGGACTGTGAGAACTGCTTGTGCCTGGAGTGGCCTTATGGATAAGGCTGAAGAAGATCCAGAAGGAGGTTGCCTGGTGCTTTTGTTCTCTAGCTGAAGTTGAACTTGAATTCAGTCCCAACTGTTTTCAGTTCCCTCTTGGATTCCTCAGGGACTGTGTGAAAAAAGTACAGGCTGCAACTTTTGTTCAGGGCTTTTATCTGATAATTGAGCCTTTCTTGAGCTGGGAAGAACACTGAAGTGAATACCTTCCCCCAGCATCCTGCCCTAACTTGGACGCAGGAATTGCCCTGGCATTCCCCGTTCCTGGGGGACCGCTCCATCCCCTTCCCTCCCGTGCTTCTCCCCTCTGCTCACGCTCTAACTCTGCCACCCTTTCCCCAGCCCTTCTCTCCTCCCTTCCCGGTGGATCGGAGCAGGCACCGGGAATAGGAGCGGGCAGCGGCCGCCACGTGCCAGGGGACTCCAGACCACGCCCCCTGGCGAAGCCCCTCCCGTCCCAAGAAGCCCCGCCCCCCCGCCCCGCCCCTGTGCTCCCGGTGGCGGTGGCAGTGGACGCGGCCGCCCC